>JUFY01033389.1:0-10134 GCA_001855655.1 Leptopilina clavipes
GAAAATCTATAAAACACGAATTTTACTATAACGTCACGTGACGTATGCATTGCGAGGTTAAACAGCTGTAAAAGCTGAAAATATGTTTATTTTTTATATAATTAAATATTCTTATTAGTAATATTCTGAAATACTTACATTATAAATTGTAAGTAAATGTGAAACAATACCGCAATAGTAAGTATTATTATGTATTTATGTATATAATTTATAAACATAATATTGCACTATAATTGTTATTTCAGTCATTAAAAATTTTAACATAAAGAATATGAAAGATGCAAATGAAAATTAAAAACCTTTTTTTATACAACTAGATCCATAATGATTTCTGATAATGGCGTTATTACAAAAATGTAAATCACAAAGAACGTTTTTTCTATTTAAATTTTCTCCTCCAGGAATTATTTTGCTCCATAATTTTAAAATTTCTTCCTTCAAAACGTTAATAAGAATTGGTAAAAACATATAACACATATAATATATAATTATTATTATTACAACCATTATAAAAATATTTAATTGTAACATGTTACCGTTGATGGACGAAAAAAACTGCGTTTTTGGTTAACATTTGCAGCCTTTTTGTTGTTGTAATCGGATGATTTACATCCACGTACAAAACAGGTCGGCATCTATAATATTTTTATTTTTTATGTAAATATTAAAAATTTAATTTAATTAAATACAAAAATAATATATATATTTAAAAACAATTTAACATACCGTTACCTATTTGAAGGTTATGTTAATAGTATTTACCCAATTTTACGTCGATTTTAGAAACTAAAAGTCAAAAAAGAAAACACTACACACTTTAAGAAAAAATCACGATTTAAACAGTTAATAATTTTGCGTACACATCCGTATCGTCCTCGTAAATAAACTCGAGTCAAACTTTCAGAACATGTGATAAATACGTCACGTGACGTCATAGGAAAATTCGTGTTTCATAGATTTTCCCGTTAGAGGCGACACTTATATTATTTCTATCAATGTTACTAAGTCTATTACATTTAAGATAATCAATAAACACTAATTTTGATTTTACATAATTAAAAAGATACTTTTAATTAAGAATAATCTGTTACAAACATAACATAAAATTTGTTTGCTTCTAAGGACCTTTTCTTCAGATCGTGTCACATGTAGTGCAAGTATTTTTGATGAACAAGGAGATAGAAATTTAGGATTATATTTTAAATATAATAAATTAATTAAAAAATTAAACATCCAGACGGGAGGACGAACGAGATGCTGTCGTATTGTCTAAAAAATTTGAAGGCAAAACCTTGGACACGTTACCTGAAGGAAGCATAATTGGAACGAGTTCATTGCGAAGATCCGCTCAGTTGGCAAGAAATATGCCTCATTTGAAAGTAGAAAATATTCGTGGTAATTTAAATACCAGGTTAAAAAAGCTCGACGATGAAAATGGTCCTTATGCGGGAATCATTTTAGCAGCAGCAGGATTGAAAAGAATGGGTTGGCACGATCGAATAAGTCAGGTAAACACACATGAAATCATTTTAGAAGAAAAGGCCCTTTTCTTCTGAAACGAATTGAATTTTTCTAGAAACAATTGAAAGCTTTGTCACAATGAAAGATAAAGAGGTGAAATAATAATTTTTGTAGGTACTGGAACCAGAAGAAGCCTTGTATGCAGTTGGTCAAGGTGCCATTGGTGTGGAATGCAGAGAGTCGGATTGGGAAATATTATCCCTTCTTGATCCTTTGCATGATGTTACCACAACTATTAGATGTGTTTGTGAACGTTCATTTCTGAAAACTTTAGGCGGTGGATGCTCGGCCCCTGTGGCAGTTTCCTCTTCATTAATTGGTGACAATTTAACCATCACTGGAGCTGTCTGGTCGCTCGATGGTCAAACTTTGGTTCAGAATACATTAGAAAAGAAGCTCTTTATACCAGACGACGATGGAGAACCGCCCAAGTAGGTTTAATCCATCGCTAGTGCATTTTGCACACGTACAATTTTTATAAGAAGTAGTGAAAAAATAAACTTTTAATTTCAGAAAGTGCCCGTACAGAGAACCTCGTTTATACTGCAGTGTTGCACCAGGAAAAGTAAGTGGTTTAAGTCTAGCTGGAGCCGAAGATTTAGGAAATCAAATCGCCCAAAGTCTCGTTGATAAGAATGCTTTAGAAATTATGCTAAACGCACGAAACGAAATTCTTAAACCGACAATATCATAGCAGCTCTAAAGTTGTTCCTTTCATTTCAAAGTGACCTAAATAGTACTTATTCCATTTATTGTAGTATAAACATTCTGGAAAATATGATTTTAGTAAAGCTCACTCAGAATCGATAAACTTTTAATGGATTCTATGTCAGCTTAGATTGCAATTTTTGTCGGACACTGACGACGAAACTTTTCCTGGTCCAAAAATCACACCTGTTGCTTTATTTAGCAAGAAAATTAAATATATACAACGAAATAGAAATGACATTGTTTTGAAAATGCAAAGGAAATCTTTATTTCTTGTTTGAGTTGTCATGGAATCCACTATTTCAGACGATCTATTAATTTTGTTATTAAATTTATTATTGTTTTATAAGTGTTGGGGAATAACTTATTACTTTTATTATGTTGTAATAAATAGTTACCTTTCTTTCTCGGTAATTGTAACTAGAACGGTATATAACAATTGTTACTTTTGGAATATAACTTTATGTTGATAAAAAATTATAAAAAAAAATTATATTTTGATTACTTTTTATTTATATAACATTGTATTGGACTTAATTCTTGAAACAATATTTTTCTATTTAAAAGAATTTTTAAAAATGTAATGTTTACAGTAATATATTCAAAGAAATGTTGTGATTTTCTTAGCGAAATGTCTGCAGTTACAAATTACAATTAGTAAATATTTAGGTGTTTCTCAACAAATTTCACCACTGTGAATAAATATTTTATGACAACATTGCGAATTGCTTTTCTTTGTCAAGAGTCGATCAAAGATGGCCACTCAAATTTAATTTTCTGACTAATAATTTTTCAAATATTTCGCTCTTTTAAAAAATGGTGACTATAACAAGGACAACACTTCTAATTTGTTTTAGTTAACATATACAAAATCTAAATTTCCATTACTTGAAATGATTTTCTTCAAGGGACAAATATTTTTTGTTGAATACTTTCCATCTGATAATGAACACGATATTCGACAAATTCAAATTATAAGGACTTTAAAGGCAGTTCAAGCATTTTACCAATTTTTACAGATTTAGAAAAATCTTACATGTAAAAGCGGCAATAAAAATCTGTAAAAAAAGGTAAAAATTTTAAATTAATAAATTTTTTTGTTTCATTTTTAAAAATTTTTGACGAATAGTCTGGTTGACGAATATTAGTTCTGCTCGTGCCGAAATTTCGACTGTTTTGTGCCGTGACTGAAAAAAACCGGGCCAATCTGACCTCTGTTGTATTTACAGTATAGATTATAATTAAAAACAATTATGCCATTCGTAAAAAAAATATAATTTGTCAAATAAGTTAATTAAATAATAGTTACTTTTATGATACAAGTGCGTAAAGTTGGTAATTAAACGAGTGCCATACGAATTTTTTTGCAAATATTGAATGTTAATGTTATTGCAAGTTTAGATACTGGAGGAGGGACCTTAAAAGCTGAGACAGAAAAATTTGAATTAGAAAAAATATGTATAAAAATTTTAAATGAAGATGCAAAAATGGACATCTCCTTAGTTACAGCAATGCCTAAAGGAATCACTTTACGCACTGTAACAACTTATATCGACGCCTCCCGTTGATAAAATGCTTTTTTAAAGTCCAGTACAGTATAATCCTAATTCAAAATAAAATGCAATATAAAGTTGCCTAAAAATTTCCGAAATAAAATTCTTATTCAATTTTCAATGCAAGAAAATGCTTATTCACAATTGCCTTTTAAAAAGTACAAGTGAAAACAGGGTCGAAAAAATATTTTTATAACATATCTTGTCACTTTGACAACTGACTTTTATTTTGTATTTTATGAAACGTTTCTGGAATACAAATTAATAATTTAATGAAATAAATAATAAATAAAATTAATTAATTATGGATTCTAAAGAATCAACTTCAAACGGTAAGTATTGAATACTTCAATTGTCTTTTTTAACGGGCAATTGTGAATAATCATTTTCTTGCATTGAAAATTAAATAAGAATTTTATTTCGGAAATTTTTAGACAACTTCATATTTCATTTTATTTTGAGTTAGAATTATATTGCACTGGACTTGCAAAAAGCATTTTATCAACGGGAGGCTTCGTTATAAATAATTCGCGTTTTCAATATTTAAAATTACTTTTTTACGCAATTATTGGTATTAATGACAATGCGTTGTTTATCAATTAACACACCACAATAATCATTAATTAAAACAACTATTATAACTGGTCCTTTTCATTAGAGGCTAAATTTTTGTTCATTGTTATTAAATATTTTGACTAAATCCTTAGGTGAACGAATCTAATGTTTTTCATTTAATATAAAATTAATCCTGATGATTACAGAATCATTGAAATAGGGCCGAAGAATTTCCACATTTAGACCTTTATCTAACTATTCCGTATTTTGAATGTTTTAAAGACATTATTTTTAACTTCATTCTTATAAGTCTAATATCGAATTTCCGCGTTTAATACAATTTATATTTATTCATTTCATTTGAGAATGGTTTTGTAGGTTGACCGATTTTTGAAGTTTATTACTAATTCTGCCGTGCAAAACTCAAACGCCGTAACTTCGTTTTTTACTTAGGTTAGGTTGACAATTATGTTTCTTGTTTTATAAATATGAAAAAATTAAAATTTAAAAACTTTGATTCCTGAAATGTTAATAATAATAGGTTTTACCGTTTATGTATCAAATTTTTCATAATTTTAATCTCTATATGTTCGTAAAAGTAGATTTATATTTGTCAACCTAACCTAAGTAAAAAATAAAGTTACAATGTTTAAGTTATGCACGGCAGCGATCTTCCCCAGTTGTTTTGCAAACTTGTTTGTTCGTTTTTTCTCATCCTTGTATCGTGTTACCCGTTTCCTTTCACTGAAAAATCCTGAAGAGATTTAACATTGGGACATTAATTTTGTAAATGACCAATTTGTTTACAAATAACATTGTCGTTTGTGCTCTGTTCTTAATTCTTTCACGATACCAAATCGTGTACATACGTTGCTATTAAATAGCATAATTTAATTCATTAAATAATTTCCTACATTTCAAATTCTATGAGTGAACTGTATCGTTTACTTCGCGTCGCAGTTTACTAAACTACCCTGACATCATTCTGTAGAAAACATAGAGGTTAGGTAATATTTTGAGGCAATTATTTAATGTCTTGTAAAATCAAGTACACTAGCACTTAGCAGTTAAAGTTCTCGTACTGGTCTTATAATGACTCTTTATTCACTGCCCTGTATTTTAAACTTTACAACTTGAATGCGCACATTCCTTTATAATGAAACTTCACTCCACAAGTTTGATGTAATGATCGGACAGTGTTTAAATCGTAGAAACGTTCTGTGGATCCCCTAAATCGTGACGGTTTTCTGTAATAAGTTAATAATCCAATTTATTAATAGAAATTTTTTAAATTATATAATTAAAATTCAAAATCGACCAACTGTTGCTAATTGGCAATAAATATTATATCTATATGTTCATAAACAAAGTGGTCAGAATTGGAAATTTAATTTATTCAAACTAATTTTAATATAGTCTTGAATATAATTAAATAGGTATTAATAATTATTTTCTGAAATGCCAGTAATGTACCGTTTTACGGACTTCAAGCAGCTATACATCATTTAGCGACTCGATTGCCATTTTGTTTTTTTCGAATAATCGTTATAGACTGACTGTATGTATTTATAACGCATGTTTTAATTGGGGCTTAATAAACGTCGGTTTATTCCTACAGAAAGCAATGATAGGGGTGATTTAATTCGTTTTGCCTAAAAATTATATTGTGATGAACGTTGCTAGTATGTGGACATGCGCAATATATGCGCATCTGTCTCTTTCTTTCTCGTGAACCATAAAGGCCTCTGAGCAAATCGGAAACGTAAACGGAATCGTAATCGTAAAAATGACTTAGACAAGGACAGAGATATATGCCTATCCTTCTCTTATTCTTACAATTGCGTCTCCGTTTACGTTTCCGATAAAGAATCTAGATTTTACTTAGACCTTAACTGAGAACTTATACAGAGGTTAGGTTATTATTATATTTAATTATTACAAACACATTTTTAATATTACATCAATTTCTAAGCAATAGTTAGTTATTAACAACCATTAATGACTATTACCAATTAGTTCAGCCTCCTTAGTCTTCTTTCCAGTTCTTCACTAATTGTTAAGCCCTATGTACATGGGATATAGAAAAGGATGTATCCTTGTATCCTTTTTCATCGCATGTACTCTGCCGTACAAAGTAAAAAGATACATAAGCGCCATTGTCGCTTAGGTTGTAATTCTTATAGCACAAACATAAGAAAATCAACCTAAGCGACATTGTCGCTTATGTATCTTTTTACTTTGTACGGCAGTACTACCAAGTAACGGACCGACTTTTCTATTTTTTCAAAACGTGTAGTCGCCACGAAAAATCGTTCCATTTCCACTGATTGTGAGTGTGGAATCAGAATTATAGCTTAAGAAAAAGCTGAGCTGTGTAAGCGCCGGAGTAGGGATAATGAGAGTGAAAGAGATATCGCAGTTATTCTCTCTCACTCTCATTGCCCCCTCTTCGTTGCTTACATTCTGTTTCTTCTTAGTTAAGTATCTTACGCCCCAGTGAAGTATGCGATGTAAATGCACATTTACGACTTTTGCAACATTTCAAAAAGGTATGAAAGGAACTTTTTGTTATATATATTATACAGACATTTGTTATTAAAATACGATAATTACTGGTGTTTTGATAAATATAAAAATTTATATGTTTTGCTATATTAAACATTTGTTCAGTATAGTAAGATGACGCGTTAGAAGTTGTAACGTAAATAACATAAAATATTTTTCGATTAATGTCGTTGTTTGTACAATATTTATATATAGATATATAATTGTTAAAAATATATTATTTACATATAAAGTGTACATTAAAAATATGCAATTAAAATTCTGCACAATGGAGAAGACAAATTAAATAACCGTTTCATGTGAAAAAGTTTACTTATTTATATTAAGGACATTTGAACCGTTATGACGTCACAAGCTATATAGTTTAACGTCTGGTTCCCAAATAGCACGTAATATTACTGTGATGTTACATGTAATATTAGTAATATTACAATATAATATTACAGTAATATTACAGTAATATTAAAATGTCCACCTCAAGGTAATATTACAGTAATATTACACGTAAAATTACAGTAATGTTACAGTAATGTTACAAAAAAGTTAACAAAATTTTGTATAAGTAAAATTTTATGAACTTTTTATTATTACGATGTAACATTGTTACTGTTACACGGTTACAACCCTTAAACAGAATCTTGAGTACTTTTTTGTAACATTACTGTAATATAACCTGTAATGTTACAGTAATATTACGTGCTACTTGGGGTTAATAGATTTTTGAATATTTTTGAATGGAAATTGTTGAAAAATGTTTATAATAATACAGAATAAGTCTGTCATGTGCGGATTGATTGAAATTTTGCGTTGAGAAGGTTTTTCAAGTGAATGCTTAACTGTCTGCAAATATAGTGTAAAAAGCTCTCTACAGAGAGTACAACATTTATTTAAAAAACCTTTTTCACGCTAAATTTTAATCAATCCGCGTAAGACAGACTTATTCTATATTATTATAAACATTTTTCAACAATTTCCATTAAAAACTATTCAAAATTCTATTAACCAGGCACATGCGAAGTTTCAATGTTTAACTACATGGCTTGTGACGTCATAATGGTTCAAATGCGACAGTTTTAACGACAGTGCCAGTACACTGGTTATCTCGGTAATAATAATTGAACTAAATTTTTAAACACTATGACAGAATTTTAGATAGAAAGGATGAAAAATAGTTATTTGACGATAAACTTAAAATATTGTATGTAAAATAAATGTAAGAAAATGTAGAAAGTAATTAATGTAAATATTAATAAGAGATATTGCGAATGTATTAATAATAATCTTCGTTTTCATTTATTCATTCTGTCCGTCTGCAATTTATGTTGGCGATATTGTAAGTTTAAAAAATTCACTTCACTTTTGATATTGACGTTTTCATAATTTGAGAAGTGAAAATGCATAGTCCGAGAGAAAGAAAAATAGAAAAGTAGTAGCGCCTTCATCTCTGTATTCATCGGATAAGCTGCAATTCCAACAATAATTTGGAATGACAGGTATGAACATATTTGTAAATAATAATAATTGTACTAACACTAAGTATAGTAATAAAAAATTAATATATTAATAAAAAATGGTAATAAAGACAGTCGTTTACATGAATGTTTATTGCACGAAATGAGACCAAGAGCGCAATACCTTTATTAATAAGCGCACAAAAATATTAAAGGTTTTAATAAATCAAATAACATACATATTTCGTATTAAATACAATGTTATTTGGATTTAAAAGAATTTAAAACCTATGTTTGCCTTCGCATATTTTTCTTTATCTTTAGCCTTTGTTTTAACCACAAAAGTAATGAAAGCTTTGAAATAATTATTATTATTATCTATTGCTATGAATTTTAACTTTCGAACAATTTATGACGATTCTTAATAGTTCAAGCCCACATAATGATGTACATAAAAATGTACAAAATATACCAAAGTAGGCAAATAATTTAAATCGGCAATGGAAACGGAAAAACAAGAAAATAAAATTTTACTTTCCTTACATAAATTATCGCGATTTTATCTTCTTATCTCAAAGCAAATAGAGAGTAGTATTGTGAAATAGAAAAACTGTAGAATTAAAGTAGAACCTCGATTGACTGAACTTGAAATGAAGTCTCAAAATTAATTTAACTTTAACCCCACATCCCTAATAATGGGGTTAGTGGTTAACTTTTTTTTTTGCTTGGGCAGTTCAGGAATAATGCGCAATACCTAAAAATTGTTATTCAGGAGATTCTTAAAGGGTATAAATTCGTGTGTCCTCACGAAAAAGAGTAAAGAAATGTTAGTCAATTTACAATCTTTAATATTCATATTTTATATGTACAATGTAACTTGTCGAGAAAAGGAGATTTACAGAAAGTCAAGTTGATGATGCAAAAATTGTGTGTTTCACACAGAGATAAAAAAAATTTATAAACATTAACTGTTTTTGAATTTAGCAAAAGTTCATTTATCATTAAACATTGTATGTATTACTAACAAGACTGGAAAATCTTTGGAATATTTGATATTTGTAGAAGTTTAATTAACGATTTAGGTGACATTAAAAAAATAAATTGTAAATAATAAACGAGTCATTTTTATCAAATTGAGTCATCTAAACAGGAAGAAATCAATGTTATACTACTCAATGCACACATTAATAAAGATGTTTACGAACGCTGTTTCTGGTATCAAAATGCCAACATCTTTTAATGTTTATTCAACATCCTCTTCTGCCATCACGCCTTGTGGATTGAGTCTCTGTAATGTAAAACAATATTCTATTTTTACCATTCAAAAATTACCAAAGAACCAATTTTTCTCTTCTTAATCATTCAAAGTTACCACAAAATTGTTATTTTGATTCTAGAATTTAAAATTAAAATTAAAAAAAAAAAATTTCTATTTAAAATAAATTTAATTATTTACAAAAATAAGAAAAAATCAAGGTATTGTTTTAAAATTCATTATATGATTCAAAAGTTTTTGAGGTGAAAAAAATCCAAGGAGAATTTAAGGTTTTTAAATTTTTCAAAAATATTTTTGGACATTAAAAACCAGAATTTTTGTACACTGAGAAAAGTGCGGGGCATGAGACGTCCCGCTAGAGCCCTGAGCAGTCCTAAATAAAGTAGTTGAGTGAACCTGCGATTCGAGACATCTCACGCCTCGGTATGAAACGTCTCAAGTCCCGGAACCGGGAACGCTGTTCACCCGACTGTCTGCTCCCTTTAAAAAGGAACTGAGATCACCG
>JUFY01033395.1:8901-74811 GCA_001855655.1 Leptopilina clavipes
AATAATTGATAAATAATTTATTTATTATTAATAATTAAAAAATAAATAAATTATTAATAAATAAATTATTAATAAAATAAATTATTAATAAATTATTAATGAATAATTTATTTACTATTAATAATTCAATAAAAGATAAATTATTCAAAAATAATTTTTTTAATTTTTTATTTTTATAGGGATTTCTTTTATGAGTAAATATTTTCTCATTCTATTCAAATTCATGGTGAAAAAATTGAAATTTAGTAATTAAGTAAAATGTGTAATATCGATAAAAATCTATAAATTATACGTGCGAAAAATATTCTACAATATTTTACGTAATTCCATTTAAAAAAGTAGAAAAACAATTTGAAAAACTCAATAATATGCAATTACACTTACATTTTGAAAAAAATACTCCAAGATGGTAATGGAACTCGTAGAGAATTTGGGAGAAGACGTCTTCATTCCTTATGGGATGATCGTTGGATGTGTTCCTTCTTCCGCGTATGTGTTGAAAATACTGAAAATAATTCTCAATGGACAAGTACAAAACAATATTTAAACAAATACATGCAAATAAAATTTAAAACAACATGGTGACGAAAAAATTTAAGTAAAGATTATCATTGGTTCTTTAGTGACACACTGCGTCACACGCAGGTGTGTGGTTCGTGTATCGAATTTTTTTCCCTGATTTTCTTATACCTACAGTATTTTAACAGAAAAAAATTCTCTTCACACATACAAAAAAGCTACTCCTACCTTCCCGATTTTTGCCTACCTGATTTTGTTTCTAATCGACTATTTAAAACAAACCTAATTTTATATCAGTCATACACTCCACGGTTCTCACTCACACCGCCCAGGTCCAAAAAGCCTAAACTAGGGCTAACGCGTCCCGGGACGGGTTACCATCACCTGAGCTCAAATCACCTGAAACACTCAAAATTCTCAAACACACTAAATTTAAATTTTTAAATATACTATTTTTTACAAATTTAAATTATGCAAAACACAAAAAAAATTTAAATATACAATGTAAATGGCATATAGATAAAAATATAAAAGAAACATTGACAAAGATATTCATTTTAATAGTAATAAAAAATACTATAAAATGATACATTTTATCAATGGTGTCACCATGTTGGATTTCCTTTCCTGTTTTAACAAAAGTTTAATTTTTCAATTGATTTAATATAGCGAAATCGTTAATTTTCTTCAAGTTAAAAATATTATTGAAAATTAATTAAAAATGATATTCAAAAAATTTAAGTTATAACAAAAATTAATTATAATTGAATTAAATTTTCTTTTTTTTTTAAAGAAAGACAACTCACGAACTGTTTAAAACAGGAAAGGAATTGAAAATAAAAAATGAAAATGAATAAACACAAAAAACTCATTGATCGGTGAATCCCACGTTGGTCGATGGATGCTATGCCATCGCGTCTTTCCAGGAAAATAAAAATAAAAAAAGGTGGACCTCTCCCGAAGATCCCTGCATTAATGCACATCTGCGCAGGTCGGGAGTATATTACTGTACTACCAAAAATTTTGAATAGTCCAGCAATATGCAGGGGCCTCTTTTCTTCGTCCACATCGTCCTTTGGGAATTGTCTGAAAAATTAAAAAATTAAATTATTTTCAAAATCAATATTTAATATAAAATACGTCTTTAGTAATTCAGTAACTAGCTAAATAGTAAAAACAATTTTAAAAAAAAATTTGTATAAAATTAAAAAATCAGAAAAAAGATTTACTATTTGCTGATATCTGTATCGTGACAGAAGAACAATGACAGTTTATTACCTCTCTTATTGAAGAGTCTTTTTTTTCCTGGACCAACATTGAACTGTGCTCGGCTGTACTAGATCTTCTTCAAGAGCAGCTCTGCAACTCTCATCCTCCAAGAAACGGACGCCTATAAATTAATAAAAACCACTTAATGTAAAAAATCGTAAAATAATATTTGTCTACTTTATTTAAACAAGAGTTAACAAAAAATACCATAAGTTATCTACAAATTAATAAAATTTTGATATCAAATAAAATATCTTACCAAATGCTCTATGAGGGAGTGGATTGGAAATTCGTTCTATTGTCGACTAACTATCCCACGTTAGTCAGTGGATGTTCTGCAATTGTGCCTCATCTTGTAGATTAATTTTCTACAGAAGATCCTCACGTCCTGGTTCAGATAACTATGGCAGCAATCACTCTCTGTAAATTCTTCTCTATAAATCTTCCCTCTACTAGACCAACTGGCTGAAAAATTAAAAAAAAATATAATATATGTATCACAAGTTATAAATAATATATAATAAATTTTAATCCCTCTTTCTTAAATTTATTTTTTTACTTTAAAAATTTATTTTGACAATATAGCTACTTGTGACTTTATACGATTGATAATTGAATTTTGTTTTTGTTATGTCAACAAAAGGGTGTAAAAAAATACAGTGTATCAGTAAACCGATCTTGGTTTCCCGCACTCGAATTGAGCATAAGCTCGACCCCTCCCTTGTGACAAATTGAGATAAATAATCGTTTTCACGTTACAATAGTCTCTCGAAATTTGTCCCGGTGTCACTTGAAGCGGCACGCTCCTAAAAATTTCTCTGCTATAAGAGACACTTCTCGAAACTATAATGCGATATATATCCTTTTTCCCGCGATAAATCTCATCCGATACGCGACTCTTAAATAGATATATATGTAGCGCAAAGTTCATTTGGTTTTTCTTTGTTAAAATTTATTTAATTTTTTATTTAAATGATTTTTAAAATACTGAAATGATTTTATATTTTCTAACAGGAAAACCAATGCTATTACTTTTTATCAATTTGCAAAAAAAAAGATTTGTTGATAATTTCTCTTATTATAAAATTTTCAAATTCACCTCATTTGTCGTATACTGTTGTAATGAAGACGAATGTCAGAAGTAGCCCCTGCTTGTCACCGGTTCTGTAACAAAAAATTCAAAAAACATTAGTATAACATATAATTACGAAATTAAATTTTTAAAACATGTTTTTATGCTTGATTTTTATTTTGATGTGTACCAGATAATTAATAAAATATATAATCAATAAAAAAATGAAACCAAACTGAAAACAATAAATAATAATAAATTATAAAAATATGAAATAAATTTTAGTGTAAATTAACCTGAACAGTAAGGGATGATATCACAAGATAAGATCGAAATATGTAAATTGAGCGAAGCGCGAGTAGAAATAATCCTTTCGGGATGAGAAGAGTGGATTACGAATCTGTATACGTTCTCATACTCGGTCGCAAAGCTGATCTCAATTATCGGCGGGCGTTTGGCCAATAATAATTCACTTTCGTGGCTGGAAGTAAGACCACCATAACCAAGTTCTGATTCATTGAAAGAGACAAAACTTTACCGGTCTTGTACCAACAACCCTTGCCGACTATTGTGGTCGTATTAACACCTTGCATAATTGCGAAGCTGCATTTCATTGTAAAGTACTAAACAGAGCTCATTTGAATATTGGCCCATTCATATTGCTGCGGGAAGGCTAATATTTGAGCCAAATCTTCAATTCAACCACAAAACATTAATATATACAGATATCATTCGTTTCAATGAACTTTAAACATTTTTCTCAGGCTGTCTATGTGAATTTGACTTCAAATTTTAGAGAAACTAGAAGTAATTATGAAATTTCATATCGTTTTCATTAATAAGATATAGTTTATTAATATACATATATGACAAAGTCTATTAGGTTTAGAAAAATAAAATATTGTCAAGATTTTTTTAATCTTCATTTTATTAAGTGTTAAAAATAAAATATTGTTCCTAACACTTTAACAGAAATATATTTTTTAACTGTAAATTAATTTTTCTCTTCAATTCTCTTTTAAATATATAGAAATTAACAATTTTCTCCATTTTAATGATTTTATTTCAAATATATATCATTTTTTATAAGGTAACACATATATAAAAAGATACATTAAAGCAACACTAGAATGTGTTAAAACGATATAAAATTTCATAAAAATCAACTTCAAATCCAGATATATTCCAAACTAAAATAAACTGGATACTCTTAATTTACTGTGTATATTCGATTTATGAATATATTTCCCATGTCCCATCATCCTTTCTCTCATATTTCGCTAAAGTACTAAAAAATAAAATTTCGATGGCAGTAACAATAAACCGCAGAAACACTCATACTCTAACTCGCGAAATAAATGCGCTATTAAATTTTCGCCAATCACTGACTAGTTTGATAATCGGTTAACTCTCAGAGAGTCAGGATTGGTCCAAGGCTCCGCCCAGGGGTTGATATTGATCACCCCTCGGTAATGCAGCATCCACTATATAAACCGAATCCCCTGGGATTTATCTGATAGTTAGCTACTAGTTGATGAACAGTGAAAGACAGTTCCAAACTTGAAATATTAAAAAACTGTCTCGTTTACTCGTTTGCATTAAGAAATAATTTTTCCGTTTGTTCTGTTTGTTCATTTAGAAAAAAAAATCATATTGTGAAATTGTAACTTGTTTATATTGACAAAATGTACTCAAAAAAATTGTTTTTACAAACGAAAAACAGAAATACAAGTGTGATTTTGTGAGAGAATTTGTTTTTTTATTAAAAAATTTTATTGCAAAAAGAGATACCAAAATGGCATCTCATTTTGAGTATGAAGATAGAGGACAGAGGATTCGTCATCGAATTGGGACCACTTCTAGACCTGCTGACTCTACTGTGGCATGTTCAAGGTAAATTAAAATATATTTTTAAATTCAAGTGAGTTATTTGAAAAATAATTTCACTTTTTTTAAAAATAAATCTTATCACCGCGACTTTTCATTATATTCGACTAACGGATTGCTTCCTCCAAAATAATAATAATTTATCCAAAAGAATCATTTATACCGAAAAAAATGACATTAAAAAAAAATTGTAATCTTTACTCTTATTTAATGTTATTCAAGCATTTTATTCTCATAGTTAGAACATACTATTCCAAAAATAAGAATGACAATAAAAATAACAATTTTAAGATAAGAATATTTCTTAATTCAGAAATTGTCTTTTTTTTTATATTTTTTATTCTAACTGTGAGAATAAAATGCATTGCTTATATTCTTAAATAGGAATAAAGATTAAATTCAAAATATCGTTTCTTTGGTAATTTTAGAATCAAAAATAGTTTTTTATTTTGTTTTTGTTCTCTTAATTTATTACTGAATTAACTTGTTTGAAATCATATCAATTCTTATAGAAATTATTTTTGGATTTTATGACAATCTTCATCGAAATTTTAACTAGAAAAAATTTACAGTTCGCAATATTACGTGGGCCCACCTAATGACATTAGTGAAGAGGATTTAGTGGATTTACCTTCCTGTGTCTATGCGGGAAGAAATCCGCACCACGTGACACATACAACGTCACATCCACATTCACATTCACCTTTACAATATCACATACCAAACACAGCACAAGGTAAAGAATTCTTCAAAATATCCTCACAAAAAAGTTTCTAAAGTTATAAATTTTTTAGAATGTAAATTATTTTTTCTTCGATTTAAAAAAAACACTTTTACTTTAAAATTGATTTCAAAATTTCAAATTTTTTTTAAAAAATTATCTTGAAAATAATTTTTTAACAACACAAATAATTTAACTAAATAGAAAAATAATTCATATATAAATTAATTAAATAGAAAAAAATAATTTAAATAAATAAAAAGAATAATTGTTTAAATGAATAAGAAAAATTAATAATAAATTTTGAAAAATCACAGATCACAATGACATTGATATAAATGGAGTTGAAGAAAGTTACTATCCAAACGGAAGTCCCTACAGAATTCAAAGACACGCCGCCAACATTAGGGAACGAAAACGAATGCTAAGGTGAGAAAATTTTTCATCAGCGATCAAAAATTGTTCCTTTTGCGAATTAATTATCATACCAATTTTGAATAATTATTTCTCATCTGAACGAATTATTTTCAAAATTTCTATTCACAATTTTTTAAGCAAAAATTAAAAACAAATGAAATTAAATTAAAAAATGATAAAATAAGATAAGCAGATTGTAAGTGTAATTGCGATTTTTAGCAGCATCAACTCGGCTTTCGACGAGCTAAGGGTTCATGTACCCACTTTCCCTTATGAGAAGAGGCTCTCAAAAATTGACACCCTTCGATTAGCAATAGCGTACATAGCATTACTTAGGGACGTTTTGGAGGCGAGATTGGATCCTTTGACTTATATCGAAAAGTGCCTTCGAGGAGAAATTATTGGCGTACGAGCTGAATGGAATACTAGTGGTAAGAATAATTATTTTCCACAATGATACAGGGATAATTTTTTTTTCTGTCGGTCTTTGAAATTTAATTAGAAGAAAAAACAAAAAAATTAGAAAAAAATAATAGTTTTAATTGACTTACAGATTTGACGGCCCGATTATCCTGGATAAACTGGGAAAACCTTGGAGTCAATCCCAATCGACGATCAGTGTTAACTAATTTAGCACTAACGACTGACAATATGACCTAAAAAAAAAGAATTAATTAGTTTTGAAAAACAACACTGTAAAAATACCACATAAAATTAGATTGCCAAATAATAATTAGTATAAAATTTCTAGTCTTTGTGCAATAAGAAATTATGTTACTTCACATCAATGTATTATGTATATATATATATATGTATATTTAATCCAAAGACCTAGTTATGTATTTAGATACTATAGTCATTATTATTTAACTTGAAATATAATTATTTATAAAGCAAAAGTACTTTTTCAGTTACTAAAACGAAAACAAATTACGAAAATTGCAAGTAACGAGTGAAATCGCAAAACCAACAAGTTATGGAAGAATTCACAATTTTCTTTATTTTCGTTACTATTTCAACTGCATGTTAATTAACCGTATTACTATTATCAAAATTTCATCGTTTTAGTTCACAAAATTCAGTTATGGCTAAGATAAAAGTGATAAAAATAATAAGATTGCAAAAACTTTCGTACCTTTGTAATTGTTAATACATTTTGAGGTTATGCTGCCAATCTTAATGAGATTTTCAGTTTTATCTCCAACTAAACATTATATTTGTGTAAAAAAGTTGCAAAAAAAAAAGAAATTGTGTCTCTCACCTTAATTTTTCCATAAATTTCCAGCCATAAAACAGTTGAAGATTGTGAAACATGTGACAATAGGCGCATCCGCCAGAAACGTAATTATCAGTCAGATTGTCGATTTTCAAGTTCCAAGTTAATCAATTCGGTGTAGTACTTCATAATTATTGTTTTCTATCATCACTTAGTAAAAAATATCGCCAATATACTCGTTAAACAGCAATTAGAATCGTGATTTTACACGAGGAATTCTCAACACTTGTGACGCCAACGTGAATGACGTGAAATTGATGAGGTACGTTCACAATCTCACTCTTGCCAATCATAATCCATTAATATTTTTTTTTTCACCAAACTCAATTCGACAATTTGTCATTAAATTATTTATTCTGGATTGCAAAAAAAGATTCCACTGTTCACTAAAATACGAGCGGGCAAGACGCCGGCGACGTTTTCAAACGATGATGGACGCAACTGCGCACAACGCATAACCTGGAAACCGGAAATAGGGAAATAAGTTGTAGATGGCGCTCTTCCGCTTTTCAAATTTAAAATAATTTCTATAAAACAAAAAAGTAAGTAGATTTTTATAATTTATAATTTAACTAATTGATTACTAATTTTTTTTTTAATTTTTCACTCTTTTCCATTAGTTTATTTAATAATCAACACAACAAATTCAAAGGAAATTACACAAAATGGAAACTGATAGTGATTGTGTGGAAATTATTGTTTTGAATAAAAATTCAAAAGAGGATTGTACTTCGAATGAAAATAATAAGACAAATGTGAAATATATTGAACTTAATGTTCAAAATACAAAACTATCTATCCCTCGACAATTGAAATGCAATTCGTCTCGAAACGATAATATTATTAACAATAAAAATCAGCAAATTATCAAATTCACAAAATTACAGGATACTAAGAATTTTTTCTCAAAACTTCCTTCCAATGCTGTTTTAATAAAACACGATAATAAGAATAATTCTCATAAACTTGAACAACAAAAGAAACTAGCACCAAAAGAAGAGATTAAAATTAATTATAGCAACAGTAATAATTCTAAAAGAGAAAATGAGAAAAGTGTGCCTAAAAGTCTCAAGAACAAAACGTGAGTAAAAAAATATAGTAATTAATTATTAATTTAATAATATATTAATTATGTCATTATTTTACAGAATTGTGGAAGTTCGTCGAAATCCAACTCGACTATCAAAAAAAATTCTTGACAAAGATTTTGTGACTTCACGACAAAAATTAATACCGTCAAAAAGAAAAGAGAATTTTTCACATTCAGAATCTAATAAACGAATTAAATTATCAAATACTGCTTACATGAATACGAGATCTGTGACAAAAAAACTGGATACAGTTGGTTCTACTTCACAAACTCCGAGTATTTATGATTTAATCGATTGGAAAGAGTGGCCAGTTCAAGGAATGCACGAAAGACCAGTTTTTCATCAAGAGGTGACAATTTAATTTTCTTGTATAATTCTATTTTGCTAATTAACTATTTCAACGACTCATTAATTTTTCAAAATAAAATCAATTTTTCAGCACGGTTTGGGAACACAATATTCAGACAATTTTATCAAAAAGTTGGACACATCCACGGATTTGAATGCTTCTGACGAATCGGAAACAGAATTAGAGGAATTACACGATCATGACGAAGATTTTTTAAGATTAAAAAAATTAATACGGCAACGAATCAAAGATTTGGAATTTGAACAAATTGAAAATGCATCGGACAATGAGACTGATATTTTTCAACTAACTATGCATACTAATTTACATTTAGTCCTTGCATTTTGTACACAAATTTCAAGCAACGAATATCAAACCTCAATTCAAAACAAATTAAAAATTTTTAAAACAAAAATCTCAACGGACAATCAAGATTGGTCAAAAGATGACAAAAATGAACAAAAATTCGAGAATAATGATAATAAATCAACAAATTCTATCGCAGCAATAAATAATTGCAAAACAAAAAATATCTCCAACAATACGTACAAAGTTTTAAAATTCATTTCCGCACGAATGGAACCAGCAAAATGTCTCATCACACCACGCAAAACAGTGACAAACATTCAAAATAATTCAGTGACGAATATTCAAAATAATTGCTCTAAATTACAAGATATTATTCGTGGCTCCTCCAAGAATGCTTTGATTCTCCTTAAAATACAAGAGCCACCGAAGGTAAATTTAAAACGAATAGAGAATTCTTGTCAGAATAATCAATGCGTTAAGCCCTTGGCGTCAAATTTAAAATGGAACGATTCTACCATCAGCAATGATTCCATGATGAATATAACTTCCTTTTACGAGAACTTCATTCCAGTTGAAGAGGTGAATTATCTTCAGGAATCAACTGAAAAACGAGAATTTGAATTAAAAGAGGACGAGCAAAATAAAATTAACGATTCATCGGAAACGGTGACAATGCACGAATACATTACAAATATTTCTAAAGGAATTGAGTCACAAAATTGTAATTTTCAAATTGAAGCGTCAAGTGTCAAGAAAAATTTCGATTACATTGATCAACGAAATTTTGAAATTGGAAGTTTTTATAACAAACCCACTACATTTACAGACGAACGAAATACAAAAGAAACTGAAGAAATAATGGAGGCTCTAGATTTATCCAAGAAAGAAATTTTAAAAACAAAAGAAGAAACTGTAAAAACAAAAAAAGAAAGTTTAAAATCAAAAAAGGAAATTTTTAAATCAAAAGAAGAAACCAAGTCAAAGAAAGAAACAATAAAATTAAAACAAGATCCAATGAAATCGAAAGAAGAAATTCTCAATTTAAAACAAGAAACCTTGAAATCAAACGAAGAAATTCCAAAATCAAATGATACGTTAACTACAAAAAACGAAGAATTTATCAACAAAGAAGATTTGCAGACATTACTGGAAAGTACAATAATTTTGTATTGTATAATCACTGGGACTGACCAGAAAAACGTTGCAAATTACATAGACACTTTAGATGCCACAGAAAATCTAGATTGGCTCAGAGAAGACTCTAATACTCCAAAATAATTTTAATTTTTCACTTCAATATTTAATTTCATACATTCGTTCGTTAAATCGTTAAAAACCTGTTCTCTCGTTTTGTTATAAAACAAAAAGGATTAAATGTACCAAATATTTTAAGATACAAATAATTTTTAACTACGAATTAAAAATTTTCGAATTCTAAAATGTGTTAAATAAAAAATTTCTACAAAGGGAAAAAAATCAAAATTAGTTTCAATGAATTAAAAATTAAATTAAAAAATAGTTACAATAAACTAAAAATTAAATTAAAAATTAAATAAAAAAAATTAAAGAAACCAAAAATTAAAACATTCAAATTAAATAAATAAGAAAAATATATAACATATTGAAAAAGTTAAACATTAGATATAAAATTCATATAATTTTTTTTTTTGTAAATAACATGAATTTCTAGAATTATTTTATTTTTCCATTGTGCAGTTAAATCGTAGAACTCATTTTGAAAATTGATTAAAAATTACTTTAGACGTAGACATTGATAAATTCTTTAGAAAGATAAGAATTTTTTTTTAAATTTAATTTTTAATTTAATTCAAATTACGAATAATTATTATATTAAAATATTTCTTAAATAGGAAATTTCTTTAAAACAATACCACCACTTATTCCGGCGTGTATCAAAGACAGAGAGACGATAAAAATTGCGATAAAAAGGAATAATATTGCAATTGTGCCGCATTTTTTCTGTCAAACACGATTGGAACGACGTTTTCCATGCTTTTGCCTAAAAAATAAATAATTTACAATTTTATTTTCAATGATTTATAAAGTAATAAAAAAAAGCAAAAAAAATTTCAAAAAATGTGCAAAAATTACATTTTCCTATCATCAGAATTCGAACCGCTTTCCTCAGTCTCAGTTTTACTTTCATCAAATTCTTCGGAAGAACTTTCCTCCTCAGACACGTATTTTACTTTTTTACTTTCACGAGATTTTTTCTTATCCTTTTTATCATTTCTGTCGCGTTTCTTTTTTGATTTCTCATCATTCTCACTAAACGATTCACATTTTACTTCTTCCTTTCGGGAACTCTTCTTCTTTCTCTGCCGCTTCTTATAATCGTCGGATTTTCTCGAATTACGTGAACTAGAATTTGAGTATCCTGAGTCCTCTCTTAGTTTTCTGAAAAAAAATTAAATTTTAGTTACAAAAGTTATAAACTTTTTTTCCATTTATGCTAAATAATTGTTTATAAAATATTTCTACTAAATAAACTTTTTAGAAAATATTTAAATAAATATACACAGCAAGTTCAAAATTTCCATGAAAAATTAACTTTTAAAAACTAACCGAGAACGAACTTTTGGTGATAAATCGTATTTGTCAATATTTTCCGAATAGTCACTGTCAGAAATATTTTCTTCAATATCAATCTCTCTTGTTCTTCGCTTTCTCTTATCTTCTCTATATTTTTTATTCCTTCCCTCTTTATTCTTTTCATTTCGATAAATAATACTGATATTCGGAATTTCATATTTCTCATATTTTTCTTGCTTTCTTCGACTACTATTTTCAGCGTGCACTACGTGTAATCTATACAATTGCAGTAAAATAACCAAAGTATTTTTGCATGTGAAGAAAATGTTCATGTAACTTACAATCTGATAATGAATAATTAATATGAGCCTGAATGACAAGAATGGTCCATCCTGTAAACAAATTCCAAATCATTAACTCTATTATTTTAATAACAATTTTGAATTAAGAAAATTTCATTATTTCAGAACGTTTTTTATTTATTAATTAACATTTATCACCTGTAGCAACATATTTATTGCAATTCCCCAAACGTCAATACTACAGCAACTTGTTTCAGTTGGCACTTTCCTCTTGACGGCACTTCCGGACGAAAGTCTCGATTTTCTCGATTTCGTTGCCGTTAAAACAACAGTAAATTGCATCAATGACCATGACCAAATGCCTAAAGTTAAATAAACTAAAACGGGCTCCCTCGCTATTTTATCTTCCTTGAATGAGTCGAAAAATTCAATAATATCAGCAGCAGTTCCAATGTACACCAAAAGAAGTTGACTCAATTGATCTCGTGTTAAATCACCCTTTGGCAGCAACCATCTTCCAATTATTAAAATTAACATCAAAAATTGTTCAATCAGAGTCACCCATGTTTCTGTCGATATTTGAATCGTTGGCAATTTGATGTTCACCTGGATAATAAATGAAACAATGAAGATTATTTTATTTCAATACTTAGAAAATACAGATAATTCTATTAAAATAAATAAATAATAATCAAATATAGAATTTTCTGATTGATACCATGAACCTTTCAACAATATTAAAAAAAAACAACAGGTACATTTTTTTATTAATTTTAAAAAAATTATCTTCACCCTTATAAAGGTGCGAAGCCTTTTCAATCAAATTGAAAATAATCAAGTTGATAGTTTGAATTATAGGGTGAAGGGGGAAAAAATTATCTGTATAAAATGAAATAACTTACACCTAATGCTTTTTCCAGGTGCTTTAAATCAGAGGCAGCTAAATTTGTAAAATCCAAACTCTCAGTGATATTAATATTTGATTCTCGCATTCGAATTCTTTTTTCCACTTTATCCAATTCCAAAAGCCAAATTGCTGGTACCACACTTCCCAGATAAAGAAATACTGATGGACAGAACCTGCAAAAGAAGAAAAATTATTAAACCAAATAAATACACATTTTTAATATTTTCTAAATAATAATCTTAACTTTTTCAAATTACTGTTGTAATTTTAAATTTTTTACTCTCTTAAATTATAAATTAAATTTTATTTATCCATTTAAATTGTAATAATAATTTTTTTCTAATTTGAAAATTGTTCTTTTACGAATATTAAATGTCCCTAATATCTTTTTTGATATCAAGATCAAACCCTAATCGTTCACACAGGAAGTCAATATTTTTTGACCCGATTTCTCGAGACTATTTCTCATATAGCAGTTACTAATGTACAATTTCCGTCTGTCAAACTGAGTTGATCGTTCAAAACACACCCCAAAAAATAGAGGTACTCCTTGAAAGCCAATTTTTTTTTCTTTTTCTTATTGTTAACTTTCTCGAGCGGAAAATTACCTTGTTATTTCAAATATAGCGTCATTTCCATAATATTCTAATTTGTTAAAACTTAAAATGAAATTGAACTTGACCCATATATTTTTCTTTCTTTTCTTATAATTAGGACAATAACAAGATTTTTGCACGTGCTTTAATTATATTTTTACGTGCAAAAAAATGCAAAATTTAACAACAACTAAAAAATACTTTTAAAACAATTATTAATATATTCAAAACAAATAAAAGAGAAAAGCTAAAAAAATAGATTTTTTCTACAAAGACAAACCGTATTTTACATAATTAACAATATTCTTACCATTTCCATTCCTGATTTTCTTTAATAGTGAGTGTAAATATTCCCTCAAAAAATAAGAGTAAAATTGGACAACAAAGATACCAATAAGTGGGATTTGCCTTAAAGATTGTGACCTGCCATATTGCAATAAAACCATGAGAAGCAAAAGCTAATCGCGTGATTATCGCTTTAATCGTTGCCAAAAATTTCGCCATCACTTTTTCCAATTGTTTATCATGAAATATAAATAAACAACTCAAACGAAAATCCACCAGAATCGCACAATTTCATTTTTTTTTAATTCAAAATCTTCCCATTTTGCAAAATTTAACAAAGAAACAAATTGCAAAGAAATGCAAACTTTTATTGCAAATGTTTTTCAACATATCTGGAGAAATTTTTTATTTTTCTTCCAAATCCAAAAGAAATATCAACTTATTCACATAAGGGATGAGAAAGAACTGAGATTTAGAGAATAAAATTTCAAATCCACAGCAAATGACGCGCAAGCGTAACATTCCTAAATTAGAATTTAAAAATCCAAATTCAGCTTTATCCGTGAGAATTTTTTTAAAAATTATTTTCCAATCATATCGAAATATAATAAAAACAATTTTCAATTAGAGTGTAAATTATGAAAATAAATAAAATTTAGTTCCTACCCCTTCAGAATGATTATTCTCAATACTTTCGTGTATTTCGTCAGGTTAATCAATAATTCACTCTAAATTAATTTAAACAAACATGAAGTTAATCTCGAGAATCAAATATTAAATTCTTCGAAGACCAATAATAAAAATTCTGCTAAAATTTAAATTTTCAAAAATAAATAAATCTATTTAATCGTCAGTAAGCAAACTAGAAATCAACTTGATCCTATCCAATCGATGGAAAACAAGGAGACCTGTAATTAAATGTCATAATCAACTTATACTTTTAGTGTTGATATTGGGGTCTAGGTGAAAAAAAACAGAAAAATGTTTACGTAAACATAATCGCATGACGAATGTTGGCACGTGACTAATTGAAATCGACAGAAAAAAAGTGATTATGGAAATATTGGAAATAATAATTCAGAATATGGAAAGCGCCTCTGGATTCAGTCGATTGAATTAGCGAAATGTCGAACAGTGTTTTTCACGACTCGTGCAAAAATGTAAATAAACTTTTAATCAGTTGACTACCCGAGGAACTATTTAATTACACACGCAATATGCGTGTAATTCTCCAAGTGCTTCGTTTTCCAAAAGCCCAAAGGTTAGTCTGAATTTGGATTTTTTCGAAACAAAAAAATTTTATGATCCTTTTAGGCCAAATAGTAATACCGACCCTGCTTGACTTTGTTTTTTGACGTACGAGAGGAATTTCATTCTGAAATCTGGACACGCATGCACTATGACGTATTATTGTTTTTTTCCCTCCAATACTCTATTGTTTAATAGCAACAATTACCATTGTTTTACAATCAACTACTTGTTATCCTTTATCTTTAGATTGTATTTCTCGTTTTTTTTTTATTTGACACCTGCTTTGTCAGCATGTTAAGAAAAAGTTTTTTTTCCACTCATTACAAGTTTGACAACGTCAATATATTTCTAATATTTGTTTAAAGGAAAGAAAAATTAATTTTTTTCCAATTAAAATAATTTTAGAATTTTATAAAATTTTTATATTGTATTCGAATTATCAGATCAATTTATAGATTTATTAATTTTGTTTTGTTTTAATTTTTTTATTTATTTATTGGTCTAAAATGAAAATTTTGTGATTTATTCATGTTTAACGATTTCCATAAGACTGCAATAATTTATCTCTGAAGTGTGAGTGTAATGACTAAAAGAACAGCTTTGATATAGTAGAGTCGATGAATGTAAAAATAACTTTGTACACATAACGTCTTGAGACTATTACGTATATACGTAATGCTAATATTAATTTATCACTACAAAGATTGTATATCTTCTTTTTTTTACAGATGAACGTTCCTTTGTATGGAACGGGAGCCATTATAATTCTGATTGTTGCCTTGTTTGACTTTGGAACAATTCTACAATTTTTAATCTGCATATTCCTATTTATTCTAGGGTCAGTATTTAAATTATTTAAATATTTTGCATTAAAAAGCAAATTATATTTACTTCATTTCGAATTTTACCATCTCAAGTAAATTATTTCTTCAGTCAAATAAAATTTTTTTTTAAATAATTACTATTCAAGTTACATAAAATGATCAATTATATAATTTAATTAATTTTTCAGATCAATATTTTATATTTACAAGCAATTCCCTTCAGCTTCTCAAAATGCAGTCACATTTTCAAGAGAAGACATCTCCGAATCAAGTAAAAGATTATGGGAGGTGAGAAAAAAATTATTCCATTTTCTAAAAATTGTAATTGAAAATATATAAAAAAATAAATTACACTTTACAAATTTTATATTCCAGCGTTTGGAAGAGATATCCAAAGAGTCGAAGGAAAAGATGACCTTTAGTCAAGACCGACGAATTACGGGTAGTAGAATTATTGATGAATCTCTACAGGTATGACATTAAAATTAAATCTCATTAAAAAATCATTTTTTTTCCAAACCACTAATTTTCGTTTTTACAGGAAATTTTAGATTTCGTTTTGAGGGATTACGTGGAATCGTGGTATAGTAATTTTACTAATGATCAAGAATTCCTCCACTCGGTTAGAGATACTGCTCAAAAAATTATGATTAACGTATCCAACAGGTATGATAAAAAGAATAATAATACTGAAAATAATTCCAATATTTCAGAAAATAATAAAAAAACTTTTTTCAGAGTTAAAGAAGTAGATTGGATTCCCTATTTAACAACGCGCCTTGTCGATGATGCAGCGTCACACATGAGATTATATCAGCAGGCTAGAGCAAAAATGAAACAAATTCAATTGAATAAACTTTCAAAAGCAAATAGCACAAGTACTTCCGGTGGTACGCCAAAACGTGTCACTACTCATCGGAGAAATATGAGCGATACGGATATATCCTGGTATTCTCAGTCAAAATTTTATACGCCAAATTTAACATCTCTAACGGAGCCGAAGGAGAATAAAGAAATCAAGAATTGCGATTCATTGGAAAGCATTTTTTTCGACTTGGAAGTTCAAATGGAAAAGAATTTTCTCTGCAGGGATTTAGTTTGTACAAATGAAGCCGCCGAGAGGACATTCCTGACAGAAATTTCCGAAGTTATTTTATATTTAGTTCTGCCAAAGGAGGATTTCGATTGTATACCACTAAGATTTTTCCTAAGGGATTTATTCGTTAATGTCATAATCAGGCCCCTATTGAATCTACTTTCAGATCCTGATTACATTAATCAAACTTTTATATGGCTGGTAAGTTTTCATTCAAAAATTTGCCATTTAGAAAATTATTTAATCTTATAGAATTTGGAATTAACTAATATTAATTATCTACTATTTCAGTGCTCTAAGGAAAACAACTTGCCAAGCGATGTTTTTCTAACAGTTATTAGAATAACAGACAATCTAGATGAATTATTAGCGACAAATAACATAGTTAATAGAAGATTAGCCTATATAAGATCCAAAGAGATTGGAGGTGAAGACGACGTTTCAGTGAAACAGGAATTAAATAGTCTTCTCTATATGAAAAAAATTCTCGACACACGAATAATTGTTATGCAAGAGGGTTTAAAATCGGAAAACGATTCTGAACAGATTCCCGAATGGAATAGATTTCTCCTACCGGGTCATAAATTAATTCATTTACCTCTCGATGAATTGTTAAGAAATAACATTGCCTTAAGTTATTTTATCGATTTTATGACAAGTATCAATGCGGAGGCGTATCTTTATTTTTATCTAAATATTTACGGTTGGCGTGTGTCTGCCGAGCAGCAAATATCAGAAATTGAATTGGAAAAAATTCGCCGACAGCATTCGTCAACAATTAAGGAGGTAAAACGACGACATTCTGATTTGGGTAATCTTAAGGAAGCGGCGGTGAAAATTTATCAACAGTATTTGACCGATAAAGCAAATCTCAAGTTACAATTGGACGACATATTAGTTAAAAATCTTCTAATGCGGATCAAAAATGAATCAATTAAAGAAACATGGTTTGACGAGCTACAAATGTGTTGCTATGAGAAATTAAAGAATGACGAGAGATTTTTACCAGCATTCAAAAGATCAGCATCGTATGTGAAACTTTTAGCGGAATTGGATTTATTAAAAGACTCTGCTTCTGAGGAGGATTCAAAATCTCTGGACAGCATTAGTGTATCGAGTATGAATAATGAAACAGATTTGGATCAAGCCTCATGGCTGGAGAGTCAAAAAATTGAGACTCAATCGAATTCGAGTTCATCGTCGGGTAGTCGAGTGGGAAGTGATTTTAGATCTTTGGACGAATTGGAAGGTGATCGAGGAAGTTTAAAAGAATTTAATAAATTACCAAAACAAAATATCGAATCAGAGAAAGTAGCAGAGGGAAGAGAAGCAACGGCATATTTTGCGTCCAATTCTGAAAATATTTTCCCACTTGATGAAAATCTTCAGGATGAGAATGTTATCAAAAAATTACAACAAGGTCGTTTTAGAATTACGGCGACAATTATTGAGACGGGCATTGTCAGCGATAAAGGAAAAACATACGGTATTTACGCGGTAGCTGTGACAAAAACCTTCGAATCGGGATATCAAGAGAAGTGGCACATTTATCGACGATATTCCGATTTTCACGATCTCTATCAGCGAGTGAAGGAAAAATATTTCGATCTAGCGAAAATTCCATTTCCCGGGAAAAAAGCATTTCACAATATGGAGCGTTCTGTACTTGAAAAACGAATGGTTATGCTGAATGCCTGGATAAATCAATTAACGAAACCAAATATCGCCGATGGTCACATGGGATTGCAAAATTTGCTTCTCGCTTTTTTGGAACAAGGAGATTATGATAAAGGCGTCACTGGTGGACATATTTCGCGAACGGTAATTATTTCCCTTTTTTCCAATATTTAAACTTGATTTTAGAGACAATTTCTAAATACTATTTTTTTACAAATTCTAGATTGACACTTTGGTGAATCCTTTAAAATCGTCAATGAAGACGGTGACACAAGCGGTGAAAACAATGCCAGACAATATGATAAGTACAGTGGACGGAGTTATGGATAAATTATTCGGAAGTGCAAAGAAGAATGACATAATTTATGAAAGTGTAAAAGTTGGAGCAAGCTTAGACTCAGAGGTAAAAAATTTTATTCCACTGTTGTTTAAAAATTTCAAAAAAAAATTGAAGATTTTCTGTAGAAATTCTTGTAAATTAAAAAAAATAATATACTTTTCAGACCGACGATAATATTCCCCTGCGAATAATTCTTCTCCTAATGGACGAAATTTTTGACCTGAAGGTCAGAAATCAGTGGCTAAGACGAAGAATTGTTACCCTCCTAAGACAAATAATTCGAACTATGTTTGGTGATATTGTAAATAGAAGAATTATAGAATACGTTTCGGAGCAAACGAGTCCGAAAAATGTTGCAAAGTACTTGAATATATTCAAGTAAGTTACTTAACACTCATACAAAAAAAAATTACTTAATAATAAATTCGCTATATCTTTAACTTTTTTTTCCCCCAAAAATACAAAAATCGATTCCAAATTAAACTTTTTCGATTGTTTTTAGAAATAGTTTTTGGCCTAAGGGCGTGAAGGCTGGACCTAAACCTCATCGCACTTCCGAGATGAAAAGCAGGACGCGAATCGATGCCAAGGTTGCGCTTCTCGCCTGTTTTTCCGATGAACTTAAACATATCATAGGTAGCGAGACCACACGATGTGGATTATTACGAGTTTTTGAACTCTTTCAGCGACCTGTGTTAAATAGAAGACTGCTATATGTACTACTAGAAGGAATTATCGAAACTTTATTTCCAAAAAGAGATTTTGTTTCGATTATTAGAAAATTATACTCAGTTTCGCCGCATGTCAAGAATAAAACTCAGGCCAAGTCTTGACGAAACTAAAATTATTCATAGCAACATTTTATTTTATTTATTTATTTTTCTTTTTTTTACATCTAGAAAAAAATCTGCTAATATGTGATTATTTGCCAAATGGATATTTAGAGCTGATAAGAAATTCAACGTGTAACAGGTGAAAAATGTTCTTGCGTGATAGCTCCAAAGTCAATTTGAAACTACGTCACACTTTATATAAAATTAGCAAAACGATAAATTTATTTCCAATAATTGTAATTTTAAATTATTCGATAAGGGACTATTCTAAGAATTTATTTTTATTAAAAACCAATTTCTAAAATATTTCATTATTCCTCTAAAGCGATCATACTTTTTTTTAAAGATTCATTTCATGACAATATTATAATTTTTTCCGTTTATTCAACTCGTGCCTTTAAGTTAAAAAAATATTATTAAATAAATATTATTAAATATAATATTTTAATATTATATTTTTTAATATTAAAATACAATATTTTCTGTTATTATTTTCGAACAAGGTATTGGGACTAAAATATAAGTACAGGGGAACAAATCAAAAGATTTGTCTTTATAAACTTAAAGAGTTGAAAAAATTTGCCAATTTCATTTTTTTTGGAAATAATTTTAAATAAATGGAAAGTCATTTCGTTTTATAAAATAAAAGTAATGATAAGAAACGTATGATTGTATCATCAATCATAATATAGCAATCATTCCATTCGCATTTTTAGATTTAAAAAAATATTATAGTATTTATCTTTAGCCTGAGAAATGTCTCTGAATAGACAAAATTCAATGTGAATAATTAGCGAGAAAAATTTTATTTTTCATTAAATGTTAATTTCTTCTTTCTTAAACAAAAAAAAAAAAAAGAGAGAGAGGATGAAATTCCATTCTCAAAATGATATTAGATAGGTAATGAAAATCTTTTGTAAAGCTCACGAGCTAATTAATTATTAATTACAATTTTATGTTTAAAACTGTACAGAATTAGCACGATAAGTTATTTGCAAGCGTACTATAGAAAATTATATACACTATATTTAAAAAAAAATTTTACATCAATGTCGTACCTCTGTATATATAAATTTGTTTCTATTGTAATTATTCATAGGCGACATTAACAACTTTGCAGATTAAAGATGTCTTTATATTATAAACTTTTGATCTAATTTTTAATCTACAATGACTATTCTAAATCTTAATTATTCTTTTCCAATGACTTAAAATTTCTTCCCCATCAACTATTTTTTATTTTGGAAACACACGAGTGAACAATTTTTGTGTTTCTCAATCTCGCATTTTTTTCTGATTGCAGAGTGTTTTATTGGTAAATCTTCAAAGAAACAACCCCTGAAAAGTTGGGCGCGGGTTAGCTTTGAAAAAAGTTGTCTATACGCGATTCTGTATTTCGGAAAGACAAGGAACGAAAGGGAATGAAAGCAAAAAGAAAAAAAAAGCGAGAAGTGATAGGGAGGGTGGCCAAAGACAAAAGAAGTTTATTACGGGGTCGGTTGAGAAGTACGTGGCGTCGTGTTGCATCGCGAATTCGGGGTGAATTGAGGGGCTCTACTAAGCACCATCACTTGCACCATACATCACATGGGGACACATTTTACTCGCATATATATATATATACAGACATATATGTGGGAGCAAGAGGTGGCGATTCAATGGCACATTTAAGAGAAAAGGACGTGAAAAAAAACGTGAAGAACGGGTCCGAGTAGGGGAGGATGCAGAGCCATTGTGCGCAAAAAAGAATTGGGCACTGCTTTTCTACCACGTGTGTACGCCAGTTTCCAAAGGGGATCTCATTTGCGGCCCTTATGTATAGCTCTTTCTAAAAATGAAGGAATTGTAGAGAGAAGCATATTTTCTATATATACCGCACGCAGATTTTGCAAAAAAAAAAGAGAGAAGAAAAAATTCACAAGCAAAATTTTTCTCGAAATTTAATAGCATTAAACCCAAAATTAACTCGCTAAGAGAATCGCTCTTTTACAGATCAGAACGTTTGTGAAACTTGATAAGCCTGTTCGGGCATTTTTTTTCGCATATACAATAAAACGGAACTGTCAGATAATATTTTGCACTAGTCTATTAAATTAAAAAAATTAATTTCGAATTATTTTTTCAAGAAACCTTTAAACTTTCCAAATTATTTTTCATTTAGGAAATTAATTGAATACTTTCAATTAAAAAAAGAAAAGACAATTTTTTTATAGAGAAATAATTTGATAGTAATTTTCATACTCTTTCCAGTAAAAAAGAAATTTGCAAACTGATTTGCATGCAAGGTTAAGAAATAAAAATTATTTTTCAATTTAGTGAAGAATTTTGCTAAATATTTCCACAGGAAAGAGTTCATAGTGCCGTGTAGAAGAAAAATAATTAGACGAAAGGAGTGCAGATGGCCAATTTGTCTCAAGTGCATACAGCAATGTGAAAGTTCAAGTGCTCTAAATTTCAAACTGATACACCACACAACCCTTGCCCTATTATTAATATTATCCAAAAAATTATCAACCAATTACTATTTCATTGAAATTAACTCCACAATTTATAAAAAGAAGGAATAATAAATTGTTTTTTTTAAATCTGATTAATGAATTTCTCAAAGGAATGAATCGACAAAAATTTTTTAAAATACAAAACGAGAAATTTTCAAGGGGAGAAAAATCGATTTCTTGAGTCACCCCATTCATATTCGATACAACCGCTCAATTTCCGGTCTCCTTAAACCATGGGAAGGAGTTTTAAGTTTCCGGACGAGCAGATGAAATTTTGCGCTTCTGAATTTCCGGAATTTTTATAATAGTTTTTTAAGGGATGAAATCGATGAATTATTTGCTTTATTAAATTTCTACTGATTTATCATCTCGAATATTTCGAAATATCAAACCACAAGATTTATTTTGTAATATTTTTTATAAGGACCAATTTTTAATAATCTGCAAAAATTTCTATTTAATCAAAAATTTTACAGAATTGAATAAAATTAAATTCTTAATTTGTGAAGTATGCTCCAGTGTATGGAAAATTGTTTTATCAAGGTTCGAGTGTATTCTAAAAAAAATTCGTACAAAACACTTGAAATTAAATTTTATCATTTTTCATAAGAAAACCAAAAGTATCAATAAACGAATTGGAAAACTTTTTCAAAGAAATTGAAAGCAAAAAGCGAAAAAACCCAAATTCCTGACATCAAATGAGACAAATGACCCCTAATGATTGAACAAGACACATCCGTACGTCTAATAGAATAATTTACTCCAAAAAAAAGTTAAGGAAACTTATCTGGGCATTTAGTGAGTAATTTTTCAAGACCTAATATTCCTCCCTAAAAATAAAAGAATCCCCAATGGTGTCAACAATGAATGCAATGTGTATATATGTGTATTAAACACACACATGTATATAAATATATATATACGAAAAACGTAAGAGCACGCAAAACGTACATTCAACTATACTGAAAACGACGATGAAATAACGAAAGAAAATCGATATGCATGATTCACACACGCGAATGAAGGGGGGAAGGTGGGAGAACTTTAGGGGAAAGAGAAATGAAGGAAGGGGGTTATTTCTCCCCAGTTCCATGCCCCAATACCCCATGGGTTCTCTTCGGTGTAAAAAGGGAGACTAAAACTGGGCACGTATATGTTTGAGAGAGAGGACTCTATGTGCACCATCGAGCAACACACATGTGTTGTCCTGCGTAATTCTATATACAAGCGCACACCAAGGAGGGGTATTCCTACAATGCTAACCCCCTCGGTCACTCGATCAGTCGTGTCCCTAGTTCCATACTGTTATAAACTTGAGGCATATAAATATACATTCGTCGCGAATCGTATATTAAAAAAATATTATACAATGTTCAATGAATGTTATTAAAAATTCAGTGTTCGCCAATTCGCGCTTATCATTTTCGATGATATATAAACAAGGTAAACTCCGGGTATACATGACTATTCAAATCAACCCTTATATTCGCGCCGCGAAATCCGATTCGTGAATGAATCGCACGCGAAAGGATACGACGTAAAATTTGTGCGCTATTATTTAAACAACAAGTATTATTTTTTTTTAATTGGGGAAAAATATTTTATCATTTTAAATGGTTGGAAAAATTTTTTATAGTGACAGGAGTATTCAAGAGGCAAAATTGAAATTGCATGACAATGTGAAAAAAAGGGTTGGAGGTGAGACAAGTTATCAGGACAAATTTCTAGAAAGGGGTTATTATAAAATACGTTCGTGAATTCTCTAAACGTTTCTACAAAAAAATAATTTGAATATTTCCAGTAGTTTTAGATTTAAAAAAACGTATTTGAAGAGCATTGAATTTGTTTATTAACAAATAAATTCATTTTTTTGTCAATAAACACCTGCAATAAATAAATAATTTATTTTAAATAAATTATTTTACGATCCAAAAATATTTTTAATAATTTAAAAACATTTTGCAAGAAAAAAATTGTGAGAATTGTTTTAAAATTAAAAAAATTATTCCCAAATTTATGAATTTTTATCAACGTAACTAATTTATACGATTGGAATTTTTGGAATTAGGAATTCAGTCGCGATTAAAAACTCACGCATGGAAAACGTCCACATTTTCCAGTAACAATAATAATTATATGGTGACGATTGTACATGTGAAATTGTTGGGTTGGCGTTTTGAGTTCGATTTTTATATAACTCAATATTTACATGCTTTAAATAAAATGAGGTCACGTAAAGAAATAAACAAAACATTTCTGTTCTTTTTAAAAAATAAAAAAAGCTAATATACTTATGTATGACAAAAACGATGATATTGTGTCTCAATTTTTAAAAAAAGTATTTATTTTTTGTCACGCATCAATTATTCTCAATTAGTATATTTAAAATGTCTAAAATTGTTAAGTTAATGATTATTTTTTTGGAAAAATAATTATTTTCAATTGATAATTTTTGCGAAAAATATTAATTACTTTTGCCAAACTATCAATTTTCAAACTAACTTTCACGTAAAATGAGTTCAATTAAAAATTATTCTTATTACAAGAAATAACTATATCAAAATTTTAGTGTCAAGTGGTTTTGTCTTAATTTATCGCGGTTTATACCCAAGAAGTCATTCCATCGATTCCGTTTTTGGAAACGTTTCGTGCTCCAAAAACTGTCGAACCGGATTGACAACACGTGAATGTAAAAAATTTAAAGTCCTTGCAAAAGGAATTTCTGTTATTACTCACGTACCAATAAAATTTTTTTCTCTAAAAAGAAAAGAAAAATAAAAGAAAATCTTCAAAATACGCACAAAAAAATTTTTTTTTAAAAAATGTACTCTTTATAAAATTGAGATTACACTCTATCAACATTATGAAATACATAATTATATGTTAAAAAAAAGGTATAGACCTTTCTTAAAGCATGTCAACGAAATTCTATATTCCTTATCATTTGCATGTATATTATCTAATTCATCAGAATGTAAAATTGAGTTAAAGTCAATAACTCCTGGAAAATGGTGACGTAAACTTGTATATAACAATAATTATGAACATCTGTTCACTGAAAGACGGAGATTTGAACGCGTCGTTAATTTTTCATGGGTTGTGTGTGAGGATATCGTGCGCGCGTATTCATACAGAAAAAGTTAGGGGACGATTGAGGGATTTCGATGCAAGGCTATGAGCGCAACTTTTGCAGCGTCGCGACGCCTTTGTCAATTTATGAAACCGACATTTATATTGAAAAAAAAAATTTTCCTTTTTCTTAAATTAATATTATAGATAGTAATCAATAATAAAAAATAAAAAAAGATTTTTCTCACTTGTTATTGTGCGTACTTAATGTATATGAATCGTCCACGTAAGCACAAGTAACTTTAGAAAATAAAACTTGAAAACGATGCCAAGTTGTGGTCACCTGGGTCTGATTCCGAAACAAGATACGCCTGAGACTTATAATAAATAAACAGTAATGTCACTTTTCTGTCAATATAACGACAATTTATCCCATGATCAACCAATGACTATTTCAATGACCTGTAAAATAAAAAACGAAATTAGAAATTATTCTACAAGTCTATTTGTCATAGAATGGTTTATTTTTTACACACTGAAGTCAAAAATTTACTTATAATCGAAAATCAATCAGTTTTTACCATTCTATCACAATTTATAAATAAAACGTTACAATTTTTCTAATGTAACAAAAGAGGATTATGTAAAAAATACGCATATTTAGAAATAAATGCAACAAAGAATAGAAATCTTGCCCACAAGACAAAAGGAAAACTAATCCAACAAGGTCGCGATATAAAGGGATGCCACCTTGGTTATTCCTTCTTGCAAAGTGTTTTTTTTTATGGAATACAAAAGAAAAGAAAAATAGGTGGTTGCAATTCGCACCTAGAAGATATCTAGTGACCATTGCATTAGCACGCTCGAGGGCGTTTAAAGAAGAGAAGAGGGAGGGTGGGGACCAACTGATGGGGGGGTTGGTGTAGGCTTACTTTAGACGATGGTGTGGAATTACCGTACTTATATTCAAGTCTAATATTAAGTTACCATTTTGCTTTACGGCAAGTGAACAGACTGCCTGCATATAGGAAGCCATCCGAGCGCCTGCTGGGACAGTCTGGCCTCTTCGCCTGGGCCCACCTACTATACAATAACTTTATTAACTGTCCTCTCGTGTCTCTTCAAACAAACAACCTGCTTCTTGCACGTGCGAATAATTTTTTTTTTCATCGAGACTAAAAGAAAAATCCTCTTTTCTAAATCAACTTGTTTAATTCATCACACGCACAGTTCAAAAATAATATAATCATCTGTCAAAATCAATCTTTCGTTATAAATACAACGTGAAAAAATAGTTCATCTGATTATGAAAAAAATATCGAAAAAGGTAGGATTCAAATCACGAATTACACAATTTTTTCCATTTCTTTTTTGTAAAATGACATCTTTTACTTTTTTTCGGATAAAAATTAAATAAATAACCAGAGTTAAAAAAAGTAAATATTTTTTTTTTGATAAATAAAAAATTTTCCCTAGAGTTAAAAAACAAATAAACAATAAATAAATAAGTGTAAAATATTTATTTACCTTTTGTTCACTTGAATTTCACCTAATTTTTCCGTATTTTTATTGATCGTTTTTTTCAATTATGTAGTTCTCAATATTAAATTCACCCTTCGAATTCGTTTCGCATAATTAATTAAATTTATTTACCTCCTGTACTTTCTTTTCTATCTTCGTTTGCTTCGATAACATGATTTTCCATCTCATTCACTATAAATAATATTTTGCCGAAGAATCTCAAAATAAAAAATTCATCTAATTCGGTGCTTTTTTTCATCATCATCATCATCAGCATCATCAGTAATGGAGCAACAAAAACGGAATATTAAATGTGTGGCTGACAGCAACCGACCGCTTTTGTATTTAAAAAAGAAGTGAGTCCGGTCTCATGAAAACTGATATCGTCGATTGCCCAAGACGCTGGCGAAAGGAAGGCATCAGGCAATAAAATAATTTATCATCGAAGGACGATCAAACTTAGAAGTCTTTTCTTTCACCCTCTTCTCAAAATCTGAAATTAATACAAACGCGATAATAATACAATTAATAAAAAATATTACGATAAAATATAATTAATAAATATAGTATAAAAATAATACAAATATAAATAATACAAATACAATTAATATAAATATTCATATTCATAAAATAAATATTGCATTGGCTTAATATGAAATAAACTATAAATATGACAAATATAAATCAAAAATCTACTAAAATAAAATTTATTTCAGCCATCGAGAGGCGAAATTAAGAAGGTAGAGGTACTGACTTCTGTGTGTGCTGGGTTCGAAATAAATTTCCTAGCACCATTTGAAATCAGTACTACTCCTCTTATCAATCAACAGGATTGTAAAAAAAATCCAATCATCTACAGGATAATGAAAAAAGAAAACATGAATTATAGTGTTGATTCTTTAATGATTTTCATGGAAATTCATTCATCAAATATTAGTTGTTACTCCAGTCTTGATTTTTCTTTTGTGAATATTACATGTCACAAAATTGGTAGGAATCGTTTGTATATATATATAATAATAATATAATAATAATAATCCGTATTATAATACGTAGACTTATTCACACGATCAAGTAAATTACAACATATCCTAACAATAATTAATAACATAGACTCTTCACGTAAATAATTACAACATGTATATATATATAATATCTTTATAATCTAAAATTGCAAATTTACAACTGACACAATATTTGTAAGTTTGCAATTTTTTTACTTAAAAAAAAAATGAGTAATAAATAACTGCCTACATTTCCTTACTTGGACTACGGCATTGATTGACGAAAAGCGTCTATTTACAATAATCATTTTTTTCGAGATTCAAAGGCAAGAGCCTGAATCAAACAGCCTTAGTGTGCCTCACAGCATCACTATTCTACCATGGAAGTAGATAATTCATCAGTTAATTAAGGTATTATTTCCTTTACTCTATTGCAAACTAAATCACTGATATAGTTTAGAATTTTCTTTGCCGGAAGCACATTTTTTTGGTTTGGCGACCAAAAAAAATTATGTCATTTCGTTATTTTTATACATTATAAGATAAATCTTTTCTTTATCAAGAATTATCATTATACTTCCTCATTCTTTCAAATACATTATCTTCCCTGAATATAATAACTTATAATTAATATAATATTGTAGTCCAACAGCCATTCCGTATAGCTTTACCGTTAATAGTATTATAACTATTTTCAATAAACAAACGAGACAAATCTTTTTCGATGATATATTCAACATTTCTCATGATGATGATGAAGATGATAGTAATTCAAGGTTAAGACGAATCCTTGTTTCGACCAGTTTTCTGCAACCTTGTCCAGGTTTCGCCCAGGGCTTTGGCAAAATGATCGTCAACTGTGAAGAAAAAAAAAATTTACTGAAATTAAATTCTCGAAAAAGGATCAAATTTGAATTTAATTCGAAACTGAATATTGAAGGACGAATAATTCAATTGGATTGAAAGTGGAAATTTTTTTCAGGTAATTTAAGCGTGAAAATAATTGACTAACCACTGAGACCGGCATCCTTATCATTAGAGGTTGCATTAAAGACAGCGGCATATTCTTTCAGACCCAGAGATCGTTTAAAGTGCTCGTCTATCGCTGGATCACTCACAATTCCAGTATTTCTGATTCCAGTTCTCTGGCCTCTGGTAGCAGCAGATGGTGTTACGCTCGCCGTGGGCGTAACAGCCGTGTCCTCCATGGTTGTGCCTAGTATGCAAAAAAGGGTCATGTATAATAAAACCAACTTCAAGATAAGTGTGATTAATTGACATCGCGAGAGTTTAGTTTGTTGAGAATGTTTACATTGATTTTCTTGCATGTCATTTGATCATCTACGATATAATTCAAGGCTTGCGAACAAGTTATCCCTAAAGTCCCGTGTAATTATGTTAATTTCATTTTTATTTCGTCGAATTTATTTCCAAGACAAAGGTTTATATTTGAATACTGTAAATACGAAACTAAATAATTAATTTTAGTGAATACTCATCTATCAACATTTATAGTCTCTAGATTTTGAAACAAATTCTTCAAATTAAAAGAATCAAATTTTTTGTAAAAGTTTACCTGGTTGAGGAGCCGTGGGTACGATGACACTAGGTCTACTGTGATGCACCCTGGCAGCAGACATGTCAAGGGCCTCACATTGAATTGGGTCTCGTCTACGTTCCTTCCTCCAGGCACTACTTGGCTTCCGGTGTAAGCTTGTTGTCTTCGGTCTTTCCTCTGTAATAAAGTAAGCATGAAATATGAGTTTACATTAATTTATCAACACCTGAATAGATAGATTAAACCGGAAAGCAGAAAAAAAAGAAAGAGTCCGCTTCCGTTAACATTTTAACCGCTCGAGTAAAATATTTCAGAAATTTCCTAAAATTAAAAGCATGTGATTGTTTAATTATTTCTTTTTTTTTCATGATTCATTCAAAAATATAGATTACGGTAACTTTTGTCTTCAGTAACAATGAAAATTTTCAAGTATTCAGCAAAAATGCAGAAGCCCATCAACTTGGTATTCGAAGTATTTCCCTTGGAAGATGGATGAATTATTTTCATGATCGGGGCTAAAATTGGAATCCAATCTATCGATCTGGAGATTCAACCGGGGGTAGAAACACGTCCAGTTCCCGCCGTTCTCAGGACGGGACAGGAAGTGCCTAATAGCCGTGAGAGGATGGTCAAAGAAGGAAAACAGGTTTAGAGGAGGATGAGAGAGTGAGACTCCCAAGATGAATGGACCAAAGGAAGATGAAGGATCCCATGTGAATCTCAATTAACTTTTTAACTCTCCCGTATATACAAGACTTTTTAAAACAGATTTCAGGGTATAAGCGTCGAAAATATTCTTCACCCCTAATTTAAAATGATGTTTCGCAGGAGTTTAAGCTCATTTTATAAAAATGATTATATACACGAACACGAAAAAAGATATGACGTAAAACTAAATATTTGGAAAATTACAAATTATAAATTATCAAGACCAGGTGCTTTTTGAAATTTTTAGTCTTCATCTACCTATTTAATTTTTTTAATAGTAATTTTAGAAAAATTTCCAAAATAACTGAATATTCTTGTTTTCTCAAAAGAAGAAATATTTTAAACGAAATTTCCAAGACTAATTTTTCTGAAAATCGTGATTCTTTGACAATAGAGGTGTCTTGTGCCATTTATTACATACCTCGCGACTTATAGGAGGGTCGAAGAGTCTCAAAATTAAGCCACGGCTGCCAGAGGCATCTTCGTCTGCTCGAGATTTCCATCTCTTTCGTCTCACGACGACACATGAAAGGATTAATAAAAGAATGAAATACCTAGTCCATCCGACTTTCACCCTTTTGCCTCCGAAATCCTTTTATTTCTCAATTCTTTCGAAATTCTTCCGAATCGGAACTTGGGGATAAATTCAAAAATATTTTCCAAGCAATTTCAATCCACAAAATTATTCAAATTCAATCTTCGAAAAATCCGCAAATTCCCTTCCTTCTTTCACAAAAAATTCAATTCTAATTCCTGGTAGAATCCAATTCTTTCCAAAGATTTCAAAAATCTCTTTTCTAAATCAATTTCTCAAAAAACTTGCTCACAATTTTTTGTCTTTACTGAAAAATTCCTACGTGAAGTCAATTTTGAATTTCACAAAAGCGGGGTTCACTTAAACAGACGTTTTTTCATTCCAAATTTTTTTTCTTTAAACACAAATGTCCCACAGGATGTACAATAGCACCAGGGTGGTATGTAAACCGCGAACTGATTATTTTATTTGAAGAAAAAAAACAACAATGAGATGTTGGCTCGTAAAAGAGGAAAGAGGGATTTTGAAAAGCGGTGGTTTCGTGAATGCCTTCTTACGACTGTCTTAAGTCCATTCATTCATCCAACGTCTCATCGTAACCCCACCACTGAGTCGATCATTTTATACATATGTACTTCAGTATATACCTGATTCCAGCTCGGCCTACTCAGGTACCTCGTGGAATTATCTCCTTTATATACATATACATATTTTTCCAAGAGTGTGTGAACTGATTGAAGACACGTGTGTGCCACGAACATATACACATAGAGAAAAAACCCCTTCGATTGGAACAACTCACACAGAAAGGATGAAACCGGGAGGAACATGAATGCATCAATCCCTCCCCCTATCCCACCCGGCTTGAGAAGGTGCATTTTTTTGCTGTTTTTTCTTTTCCTTTTTTTTTTCTTTCTTTTCTTGTGTTTTTATAGATGCACGAGGATAGAGTCAAACGAGTCTTTTCAATCGTATTTAAAAGAGTAAATTGGTGGGATGAAGCGAAGGAGATGTCTAATTTTCAAGATAGAGAAGTTACCGTATAATTAATCAGTTACTTTGTTTCTAAATCGAATTTTCAGACAAATAAAATCCCTGAAACTGGTATTTTCGAATTTTTTAGAAACAAAAAAGTACGGCCTAAAATATCCAAAAACGATCTTCTAATATCGAAATAAATAATTTTTTCTTCAACTAAAATTCATCGATCAATTCCATATAATTGAAAATGAGAATTAATCAGAATATAATCGAATGATTTTTACATTTAACTGCACGAGTCTAGGAAAATTATTATTCTTCTTTTGAATGTTATTCTAAGTTTCTAAGACAAGGAAGTTTTCACTAAACAAATTTTTGCAGTCACGTACTTACTGAGAATCATCAATAATAAATATAACGATTGTACCAGGAAGAAATTGTGACACTTTCTTCTCTTAACAATCATCCTTTAAACTATCTGCGCCCTTTATCTTTTCTTTTTGTCAATAATTCCCATTGTTTCTATATAATTCTAATAATAATTTTTTCGCTTACAAAAATAATAACGATTATTACATCGCATTATCTGTATCATTAAGAGATAAAATTTACCTGTTATAATTAGCAACCAACTATTAATAGATTATTCCGATAACAAAATAAATTTCTATATTTAAGAATGAATAAGAACACCTTTTTATATATAAATTTAAAAATATGATGACTCAAATATCAATTTTTTTCACAGAAATTTATAGACGTGTGTCGTAATTTAAAAAATATTTCAAAAGCCTAAGATATACGATTTTGTACAAACAGATAATAATACATAGTCAGGAAATTTTTTTTTAACGTTCGATCTGGAATGTGCGGAATGTCAAATATTGCACAGGCACAATTTTCTGCTTCGTGTGTCGAGTAAAAGTGAAGATTATTACAAGTATGTATAAGGGAACGGACAAGTGTATATATATATATACATATACGTATAAGGTGTCGTTGGCCTCGAGATTAAATAACATGGTTCGATATTCAAAAGCGTTTCCGGCTACTGGTTTTTGCTTCTTTAACTCCCTATTTGAATTAATTTCTTCCTTGAAATTTTATTTTGATACAGAAAAAAAGGAACAAATTGATATTAATCAACGTGTAGTCAAGCTTTTTTGGTGCAATTCTATCAATAAAGACGTTGGTCCATATATAATAAAGTAAAAGAAAAAAATCGGGAGGAAATTAAAGAAAAACTGTACACAAGGTATGAGCCTAGAATAATAATTACAAATCTAACGAAAAATAAAATCAATTCACGAAGAGGAAAAAAAAAGCAAGTGAGTATAACAACTCTTCCTGAAGCTATACAGAAGATCAATTTAAATTGGATAAAATATACGATTATTGCCCAGAAGGAAAAAAGGGTATCGTATTTTAATCGAATGAAAAAACAAGTATTTGACTTTATCAGAAGGAAGTGATCCTTCAATTAAATTATAAGTCAAAGTGGAAATTGTACAGGCCATAGAAGATTTCATTAAATATTTTCCTTCTTTTTTTATTTCCTTTATTCGATCATATCATAATCATCATCATCGAGATGCAATTACTAGCGACTTAGGCGCAAGAATGATACAAATAAATCTACTGAGAATCATTGCAATTGATTGTTTCTTACTGAGAAGACATTGAGAAATAATTATAATAACAAGACAATTGAGTTGTGCTTAGAATTGATTCCTTTTTAGATAATTGACTTTTTTTCCACAGAAGCTAAGCAAAAAATTTTCTTCTCTCCCCACGATAAACTGTTTGCAATTATAATATCTATATATTCATTTATAGAAATTCGTTGAAATTTTCAGACAATATTTGCAGAGTTAATTATTCAGAAATTTTAATTAAAAATTCAGGAAGCAAACTGAAATAACAGAAAAGCAATTTGAAAACAGAAAATGTTTTTCTAATTACAATAAACGTTAAATAACATAAATAGCTAAGAAATATCAACTGGGGAGTAAAAAATAAAAACAATACAAAAATAACAAAAAAAAAATAAAAGTATTTCCTTGAGGGCTTTCTTTCAGCCCTAGGAACTTTGATAATTATAAATAAATAAATAAATAAATAAAATTAGTTAAATAAGTAATAAATAAAAAAAATTTTGAAATATTAAGCCATCGAATTAAGAATCAAAAAATTTTGAACTATGTTCCAAAATGGGAATTAAAAACTAAAAATTTCAATTCAAAATAAAGAGCAAGAATTTACAAATATTTTCCAAATTGTTTCTAATTTACCTACACAACGAAACTAATTATTAATAACTGCATCATCCTTCGTTGGTATTCATAAAGTCGGTAAGATAAAATTCTACCATCGAAAAAAAAGAAACTACATATTCAAAATCAAAAAACGAAAACCCTGATACCAGAGAAATTCCTCACCATCAAAATTTTGAAAATCGGAAAATAATTTTTTCAGACAATTTGAAAGACGATACCAACATTATCGACAATAACATTATACCGATCGGGAAAAAAAATTTGTCTCTTCGGCGGCAAAACTCAAAAGAATTCTTTTATCTTCGAAACTAAAAAAACAATACGACGCAAGAGGCATTTCAACAACTACATATTTTTCTTTTGTAATCTCACATAGATACCTCGTAACAAATATATATATCTGTATGATAGTAGAAACAGCGCCACGAGTTGATTCGAGGTCGAACTCTTCGCGGTATTCAGAACAGGTTCGACCCTCGACATGCCATCACTTTAACAAACCACACGAACAAAGCACAATCACAAATGATGTCGAGTAAAAGATGCCATTGTAATGTTCTATTTATTTGATACGTGTCTAAGCTAGATGATCAAAATGACTCAAGGAAGATCCTAGTTAAATGTCCAACACTAAACGATGATAACAATCAACGTTTTCTTTTATACAATTATTGCCAATAAGCTACACATATATTTTATCACGTTTTTTTTCTTTTTCCTTCACATAATGCATAAACTTTGTGCCAGTGAAGGGTTTTTGTGTAACACATTAATTTACATAATGAAGAAAATCATATGTCATTTTGACGTCAGAAAGCAAAGAATGACGCGTCACATCATAAACATGCTGATAAGAATTATGTATATCCTTCTCATACAAGGAGACTTTTTATATGGCGAGAGATACCTAAACGAAATTCCTCACATTTTGGAATATTGTTCTTGACCCAAAAAAAGAAAAGAAATGGACACTGAAATAATTAAATAAATAATTATGGAAAATGGAATGGATCAATGGAAAATAAGACAGAAATACTTCAAAGTTAATAATAAAAAATAAAAATTTAAAGCAACATAGATAACATAAGCCAAAAAGGGTAAAGTTGCACATTTCTTCAGAAAAAAAATTACATTCATTCAAAAATCCTAGATTGTATCTATACCACCGATTTTATCTACTATCTGTCGTTAAAAACTGCTATACCTTCTATTCTGTCATACAAATTGATGTTTTGTGACTGAAAACCACAATTGATTGCTATCATCATCAATTGTCAACAAGCAAATAACTATACTATACTATATTGAACCGAATTTACATTCAACAATCAGTAAACTACACGGAAAAAAATATAAAGTAACTTTTACTATTTACAAATAAGTAAAACTGCAACTGTCTGGAATTTTTGCGCATTTTTGTCAATTTTTACTATTTCCGGAGTAAATTTTACTATTTTGAAAGTAAATTTTTAGTAAAATTTACTTCGGAAATAGTAAAAATTGACAGAAATTTCCTGTCAGTTCCAGTTTTACTTTGTAAATAGTAAAAGTTACTTTATATTTTTTTCCATGTATCTACTGAATATTGAAAGAGAATTTTCTGACAACTTCTACTTCCGTTCCTATTGAAGAAAAGGAATTTTTACCTAATACAGATTATAAATCTTTTTTTTTCCGGTAAATATTATAAACTCCGTATAAAATTAAAGAAGCATAAAATAACAATTGTTTTGGAATTCAAGGAATCTCTCGTTCTTTCGAAATATATATCTGATAAAATCGTATAAGAAAATTTTGGTATACAAAATATTGAGATTAAAAGTTGATTATCTGCGCTATTGATAAAGAAAAAAAAAATTGACCTCTCTCTTTCTCCAAGAAACGCGCGCACACAGAGTACATAATTTAAATTTTGTATTTTTTTGGGGGGAAAATATTTATTCTTCCGGTATGTAAAGAGGTCAATAAATTTTATCTATCGCTGGTTAATCGACACTTAATCATTTTTAATGCACACAAGAAAAATAATGGAATGCATCTGACTTTTTGTTCCATGTCCATCACACACACGAATACACAATACGTATATATAAGCTGGAAATAGTCGTTTTGGAATAGGAATGCAAAATATTTCTCGCGCGCGATAATGAGACGCGGTGCGTTTTCGAAATTCCTCTAGTGTATTCTGATCTTTATTTATATCTTCTCCTTTCTCTCTCTCGACAAAGGACAACAAACGAAACTAATCCACCGATTTATATGATTATATTGTATTATTCTTTAAAAAGAAAAAAATTCCTCACTGAATAAAAAAAATATGCATTTTTTTTCAAATAAATGAATTTAATCCTGGCGTGAATTGAAATTAAATTATTCCTTTTTCCATATTAAGCGTATTCATAATTAAACAGGAATTTAAAATTTATTATTTTAGAATTAAAAACATACTAAGATATTAATTAATCCTTATGAAATTACAAATAACTTTCAAGATGAAACAAATTTACGGCAAATAAATTGTTTCTTTCTGCAAGTCAACAATAATAATAATGGAATTCTCGAAATAACTTTGTAGAATTCATGTTATAAAATAATAACAACAACAAAGTATGACTAACGATGAATACTAAAAATTGATATTGAATTATAAAATTGAGTAAACAACTTTAAATGATTCATTGCACAATAACTGAGATGACGTGAAAATAATATGCACACGATTTTATAGAGAAAAAAGAAGAATAAAAACTACCTATAATAATAATTATTCAAACTCTTGATATAAAATATACGAATTCTCAAATAATCAAACTCAAATTCTCTCTCGACAATGTTATCTAATCGGACGTGAAGTCCCATATTGTCGGAATATCGCAAAAATCCAAACTATATATTACTATCTAAAATTGAAGAAAAAAAATGTTAAATATTTCCAGCAATAACTTTTATCAGTTTTAAAGTAAACTTCGCAACTTGTGATTATTTATAAATTCCGCAATCAAATCTAATATACAAACTCGCATATGTGAAAAAATGAAATTTGTTTTCTTTTGAACAAAAAAAAAAAAAAAGAGAGAAATACCAACGAGAAATTCCTTTTCGTTCTCTCGAATGGAATCTAAGTCAAGTAAAGTGCCAATGAAGAGGACCTTGGCCAGGTACTTTTGGAATGTTCAGGAGCGTTTCGCTTTTCCATGAGTCGACGAATTTCAAAGAGGAATTACAAAACACTAAGTGAATAGCTTATGTAATGGGCGCATACCTTTATCGGCGAGTTATTCTCTCTTTCTGGGCGTTAACAGAAAGTTGGAGGAGTTTGTGGTTCGAAAAGAATTTTCAAGCCGTTCACAAAAAAGGAAAAAAAAAAACCTCGAATGGAGGCAACTTTTATATATATATTGAACATAAATCTGATGGGAATCTGTGAAATTGATGTTCACGCCGAAATCTTACAACTGACCCCTGAACTAATTTTTGTTTCAGAAAAAAAAAATCCGATAACGGATATCATTCCACTAAGAGAAATTTTTACTACTCTAGAGTCGAATACTAAAAGGAAATAAAATTAATAAAATTAATAATTACTCAAGTAATTATTTGTTATTAACTAAGATCTTTTATCTACGAAAGATTTATCAAAAATCGCTGAAGAATTAGAAAATTTTCCGACTGGCTACATTTTTTTTCCATTCCCATCATTAAACCATAAAGAAATCCTAATGACTATTAAAATTCCACCAGTTTGAAATGACTTTTTCCATTATTAAATCGACAATACGCATTTAGGTATATTTATCATTAAATAGATTGAATAATTCCATTATACTCGGCTCCAGCTTCGTTAAGATTAAAGAATTTTATTATCTGGTTAGATCATATCATTACGGAAGCATTTTTCCCCAAAGTCCTTGATCCCATTAATTTCCGTCTCTTTCACGTCAGCGCAACTCTTTCTTTTCCATCTCTTGAAAACAACGAAATTCAATTCAAATACAGAATAAAAGATTCCAGAACGATATAGTCAGGCGAAAATGTATATATATACAATTTAAAAGGAAAGAAAGGAATGAGTCGATATGGTGTGTTGTGTGTGCTTATAGAAAGAAATTTCGTTGATACAAAAGAAATTCCTATCGGGCCTTCAAGACTTAATGGAATGCGGGTTCGAAATAAATAATTTAAATTTGAAATCAGATTCCATTGAATATTTTTTTAAAGTGAAATGAGGATTTTTTCCATTTAATGGAAAACCGGAGTCTATTTTGAATTCTAGAGCAAACTGTGAAATAACTAGGTAATAATTTCCTTCAAGGCTGCGAAATAAATTAAATCAAATCGTTATGACAATGATTATTCAAAAAAAGGAAAGAAATAAAGAATAAAATTCCTGCTTCTCGAAAATTTTCAAAGAATACTGAAGGCGATAATAAAAAAAGAGATTATTAACGGTGTTGTAATTTATGTATGACATGTACTGACCTTGCACCATTGTTGCAGCCCTGGAGAGGACTTCCAAGGCACTCTCAACAGCCGACATCCTCCTATACAATAATTCCTCTCTGGTAAAGCTTTCTTTTTCCTCTATATACGACTGCGAGTCCAGAAGTGAGAATTGCACTCGATACACTTGTGCAGTTGCAGCACGTGTGTATTTACAAATAAACAGGCACTCAACGGCTGTGTTCGTCTATATGTTTGGCTCTCGCAGCACGAGTGTCAATGCGTGTCGATCCTCCTCTATTATCCGTTCGTTTCTATAGTAGACACATAATCGGAGGAAAAAAGATTACATATATAAACCAGTGAGGCAAAACATATACATATATATATAAAAGTCGATCTTGAAACTGTTTGGGCCGCTGCGGGAAGAGAGGCCCAAGCAGCGCAAATAAAAGTAAAACGAGGATTAAAAAACGTGACATTGTCTGTGGAATGCGGACCCCTTACCAGGAGCCACCTTCCCTCCCACCTCCATCATCCCCGGGGGCCCTCCTCTCCCTCCCCCGCTTTTAAACCGCGGGGCCCTACTCCTACTCTCTTTTCTCAAGTCTTTTACTCCCACTTATTCGCGCGCGCTCTCTCAAACATCACAATTTCATCATAATAATCAGTCGCGAGCCTATCGCGAGCCAATTGCAATTCAATTTTACAATTTTTTAAAAAAAATTTCCTTTTGTTAACAGACACACTTTATTTTTAATTTTCACGTTACTTTGAAATTTTTCCCAAACGAAAAAAAAAATAGAACCGTAAAAAAATTTAAAAATATGAAATTTTTAATTCAAGTACTATCAAAAATAGAGAAAAATTTTCCAATTCTATTCTCATTTATTATGATATATGCAGTTAGAAATTTAAGCTCTGAAAATCTTTGGAATCTGACTCCAAAAGTAGAGTAAGATTTCACTTCATTCCTTTGAAATGAAATTTCACTTGAAATGGGACTAAAAATTTACTCCACTGGAGTAATAATATTCAATATTGTAGAATATTTTTAAATGACGAATTTTTATTCATATATATGAAAATAGTATCGTTTTGTATGGAAAGTACCCCCTGGAAATTCCAAACTTATTTCCAGGAGGTACTTTCAGTGAAATCTAAACACGTGGGGCAATGTCTCCTTTGTTCCAAAATTGTGTCAGTGATTTTTTTTTTCATTTATGACATTTAAATTAATTTCCTACTCATTAAATAATCTTTAATTCTTGCATCATAAATATAGAAAAACAAGCGCAAACTATATGTTTATTTTTAATAATAAAAACAAGTAGTCTTAAATGTAAATTCTGGTTTTAAAATTATTAATTTTCAATACTGGGTAAAAATGTAAGCGTCTTGTGTTTAGTAAGCGTAAACTATGACTTTTTCTTGACGATCTTTTTTTTCACATAGGGGGAAATAACATAGTTCTACACTATTCCCTTGTTTAGTCACTAAAAATAGAATCCACCCCTATATAGTATTAAATGAACCCGCATCCAAGCATTAAAAAAAAACTATAAATACAATATATTTGAAAAATATTTTTCTTTATTATCAGAAGCATTTCAATTGTTGAATGTTAATGATAATATAATCTATAATTGAATTCATTATACCAAATAACTCAAATAAATTTTTCCTTATCTACTTTTAAAAATCTTAGAAATTCATCGAATCAGTTTTTTATATCGTTTATTATAATGTATACGAGGTCTTTTTAATAAAAAATAAATTAAAAAAAAAAACTATTGAATAAGTATCCTTCAAACCTACATTACCACTTTCTTCATTGTCCTTGAAGAAAAAAAATACAAAATTTTAATATCTCATAAAATAAACCCATATCTTTTCACTTCCTTTTTCTTATTTTATTTGAACCATCATTGAACAAATTTTCTTTTCTTGATTTAAGTTAATCGAAAAATAGTCTAAATTGAAATACAATTACAATTTTCTGATCATTCGATGCGTATCCTTGCATGCAAAGAAAGTTGATTCAGTCATGAATGAAAACAAAAATTTTTAAAAGAAAGTTAAAGTGAAAATCAATTTTGAACTTGTTTTTGTTTTTACTTTGCAAAATTTCTTTCGACTTCTTAATAAATAACAATATCTGCATTTTTTTAAATTTACAATCATCAAAAATCTAAGAATTTAGAAAAAAAAACATTTACAAAAATCAAGATAAAAAAATTGACAATTTTCTCTGAGTACATTGTGAAATTAATTTCATTCAGTGTGTAAATTACAAAAAGAAATAAAAAGATCGGGTACTGAAAATAATTACTCCACTACTGAATACTTCGCAAAAATCTCTATATCTTGTCTCGAACTATTCTAATTCGAAAATAACATTTAACTTGGCATTTACAAACTTTTCAAATTGCAAAATATATATTTCAATCAACAAAAATAATTATAAAAAAATTTAATTAAATTCTTTTCCCAATTTTTTTTTTTTATTAAATATATATCTTAACATTACGCACATAAAAAAAAATAATTTTTTTTCAAGAATGAAAAAAACAAAAAATATTTTTAAATATCTTCATCACTGACACAAACAAAAAAAAAGAAAGAGAAACAATCCCACAAAAATTTCTGCGAATAAACATTCAAGAAATATTCGCGCGCAAATTGTGGCTACAATTTAAAATTAAAAACAAAACGTTTTATTTCCTGATTTGATTATTTTAAAAAAGCGTGAGTATTAAACAAACATTAAAAAATAAAAAAAGAAAGGAATTAATAAACTTATTTTGCGAAAAAAAAAATTTTTTTACGCACGTGACAGTTTTCAATTTATTACAATGAAGCGTGTCTGTTAATTAAAAACAAATTTTTTCATTTATAATTATTGTTCGAAAAATGTTTTTGATAATATAAAAGTCATAAGGAGAATTTCTCAATTCGAGGGGGCAAAATTCGAAGGAGGCATCCTGGTTTTATTATGTCGGTTGTCCGTACGAATCAATAGAGGAATGCGGCGTAGCGTGAAAAAAAGGAGCAAGACATGCATTCCACTGGGAATAAATAATATATATTTTTTTAACAAATGACAACTTACCTGTTATCGTGATTGACACTTGCACAATTGTTCATCTAATTGTTTAGCACAATATTTACCAGCACATTGAGACCGCTGATAACGCGTATTTTCATTGAAAATGATGAAAATCTAAATGATATGCGGGTGAACACACGAGCACGAGCACGGCCTGTTTGACACGAAGAGGTAGTAAGTTTCCCCACCACTTTAGCCATGTACGTTTTACACTGGAATGTTTGGCATTTGGCTGTCTCGACGCTCTCTACAGGCAAAATTGCCAGTTGCCGCACGCGAGTCCATTATAAATATGGTCAAAAATCTCGAAAAGAAAAAAAAACATTGAAAAGTCCCAAACAATTCCAAAAGATTATTGTTTATGTTATCCAGCATCCCTCAAGAATTATTTGGGAATTTTCATATTTTTCCGAGTAAAAACAAAATTCCTTAACTTCAAAAAATCATTTCCCGAATTATCAAATTTTTATACATAAGTTAAAAAATTGTATGAACTAAAAATTCATATTTGTTTAAATAAATAAATAAAAACCAAAATTTGTAATTAAACAAATACAAAAATAAATATATAAACAGAAAAATATTATAAATAAATAAGTACATAATTATTTATTTATAATATATTTGTTTATACATATAAACAAATACATAAAAATATATATAAATAATCTTAGAATCAATGTTTATATAATAAATGTATAAAAAATTAAGTAAAACCAGATTTTCAATAATAAAATAAGTGCAAAAAATCATAAGGGTCGAACAAAAATTATATTAAAAATTAAAAATCTCTCTGATAAAATTAAAAAATCCTCTTTTCCTGCTTCATAATTTAAAATAAATAAAAAAAATTATTTATAATTCAAATCATAAGATTAAGATAAAAAATAGATTTTTCTAAAGGAATTATAAACTATTTAATTAAAATAAGCTTTAAATTTAACTAATTAGCATTTGAAGTTGCTAATTATTATAATAAAGTAAATTACTACTAATTATATTCACCCCACAGATGCTTAAAATTTATTTTTATTTAAATATAAACTACGTTCTCCCATCACACATTTTCCACATATAAAATTTATAAAATCAATATTTCAAGTTGAAAAGTTGAGCTCAAAATTCACCAATTTTGTTTTTTAGATAAAAAAGCATTTTGTAAAACATTTCTTAACATAAGAATCATTTACTGTAATTATTTTGTTTCGAATGAAACAATGCCCATTATAAAAATTCCACTAGAAATTAATGAAATTATACAAAACATTACTTCTGGTATTTTTTAAAGATAAAATTTGAACTATTTTAGAATTCTATTAATTTTGCTTTTCAAAATGCATGTTTACTATTATTATCTTTATAGTTACTGTTAATAATATAACTATAGTATAAATTTATTATTATTATACTTTGAGGTCATTAGCCTAGAAAATGTTTTATAAACTTTGTCTTATCGATTATGAAAATTTTACATTAATTATTGGACAATTACTTTGTCACAGTTTCAATAACTGTGTCATTGTTAATAATAAACTATTACCTAAAGAGCAAAATTTTCCAAATATTATAGATTATAAAATCACGTACATAAAATATAAAAAGATCTTTGCTATAACTGATTATCAATACTGTTCGACCCTTCGTCGATTTTTAATACACATATTTCGAGAAATATATATGTATAAAATTGTAAAATGACTTACGAAACAACTTACGATTATAAGTTTTCATTGTTTTATCTAGAAAAAAACCTTTTCAAGAATCTTTCTCCTCATCACTCGAAGTATCAAGAGCGTAACAAAACTGCAAAATAATATACCATTATTGAAAACAATTCAACTTTCTCAAATTAATAACAGTATAAAAAATAAAATTTTAAATTTTAATTTAAAGTTAATTAATTATTTAATTATTAATTACCTCATCAAAATCAGTACTTTTCAGTAATTCATCTAAACCAGCTAATTGCTCTAAATAATTTGGTTGATTGCAAGCGTCAAGAACAAATGAAAATCCACGTTTTTTGTACTCATTAATAACAGGATAAGAACAAGCGGTACACGATGGAAATCTATGAGTGATTGTTAAACGTTGTTCATGACCCCATAGAGATCCACGAATCGTATGTGGAATTCCTCCTAATAATCCAAAACTGGAAGTATTTTTATTGATACGTGCATGATCTTTACTGTCATCCAACATCGCGACAGCTTCAGTTCTGAAAAAAAAATTGTCAAATAAATAAAATTTCAATTTCTTTTTCTATGAAAATTGAAGATTTTTAATTAATTGATTAAAACAATCGGAATTTGATAAACTATTTCAAAAGAAAAATTAATTGAATCATAGGATTCATTACTCCTCAGGATGTTGTGTTAATGCCATTAAAAGTTCCACTGCTAGACCAGAGGCAATGTAAGATAAACCTGGTCGACTCACTGTACACTGTTGATCTAAAGTTCTATCCACCTGAGACTAAAAATAATAATTGTTAGAAACAAATTTTGATATATTAAATAATTTTCAAGTTCCAGTAAAATTTAAATACCAAAAAAAAGTATTTCAAGAAAATAATTCAAACATTTTGAGTATTATAAAGAGAAGAGGCTTACATTTCCAGGTTGTGTTATATCATTGCAAAAATAACAACCAAGATCTTTGCCAGATGGATTTTGTACCATTAAATCGGGAGTCGATGCTTCTTGTGAATTGCGAGTTCCATGACGTTGAACTGTGTACGAGTCAAATCCAAGAGCAGCATTAATAACAATTTTGTTCATTGCAGCACATAAAATGGTAGGCAACCATCTTGCTTCTCTTGAATCCAAAAGGAGGAAAACAACATCGTGCTTTTCATATAGTTCCTCCAATTTTTTAAAAGCGTTCTCTGTCGAATCCATCATACTTTTTCCAACAACGTGACCAGGCATTGGAATTTGCAAAACCACACCCTCAGCATTCTGTAATATATTAACACAAGAAATTAATTTCTTCGCTAAATATCAACAAATATAATAACAAATTATTTGAATTTAAAGTTAAAAAGCAGATTTTTGTTTTTAAAAAAATGCCTTTACCAAACTGGGATGAATTCTGAGTAAAGCATCTTTAGCGGCTTCAGCTTTATGACGACGTTTAACAGCATCTTCGTGCGTATAAAGACTTTGTCGTACAGTATTGCTATGTGATACAACGGAATTATCAACAAAAGTTATTGTATTAACGCCCCAACCAAGCAGTACTCGAGCAACGGAACAACCTAGGGTTCCAGCCCCTAGTAGAAGACATCGAAGTCCACTAATTTTTTCCAAATCCAATTCAGGAACAAGACGCCATTTAATTAATTTAAGATTCAAATTGACTGCTCTACTTGATAATCTAAAAATGTTAAGCAAATCATAAGTACAAAAAATTTCAATTTAATTCAAATTTTTCTTTTTTTTTAGAATTTATAATAAACTTACTTAACAGGATCCATAGTGTCAGACAAATCTGTGATATTGGGTCCCATTTTTCCACTTGCATTCGACTCCCAACCGACAAAAGGCTCTTTTAAAATTTCATTCCTAACTGTTTCAATATCCGAATATTCTTTAGATTTTATAGCATAAATCATCGCTTTATCAATATCATTTCCCCTTATTGACAGGAAATTCATTGTTTCAATAAAACTGTAATTCGGACAGTGCCAAAAAAGTAGGCAAAGTAAATTTCGAAGAGGCCAACCGGGCGTTATTGTCGAACTTCCAGTGGGATCGTAAAAAGCAAAGTAAATAACGTCATCTTGTGACTGTGATTCCTGTAAATAAAATATTTTGTAGAAAAATATTCAATCAATAGCTTCAGACAATAACAATCATAGTAAAAATAATAAAATATTTTAAAAACAACTTACGGAAATTGAATTTTTATTTTTAATAAATTCTACTCCTTCCGCTAATGTTTTAATTTCAACACTGCTTCCTCCATTCAACGTAAAAACAGTGAAAAATGATTTTGATTTACTATCTAACTCAGAAAAACCTTTTTGTAAGTCAAGAATTTGACTAGAATTCAATTCATCACAAATTGGAGTTGGATTCTTTTGATAAAATGTTTCAGGTAAATTGTACGGTGTTGGATGTGCAACCCAGTAGAAAAATTTGTACTTTTTCAAATCAGAGTATGAGAGCATTATAAATAAAGAGAGCCTCCATGGCTCTTGAAGAGCAGTGCCACTTTTAATTGACTCAATTAAATGCTTTGCGAATGAATTAATAAATTGCTCAGGTTGCGTTTGTTTAAATAATTCTAAAGTATTCGTATTCACCATGAAACCATAGCAAGCGACTGCATTGTTATGTAAAGTTGTTTCTAAATTTCTGAAATAAAAAAGACAAAAACATTAAAAAAATTTGAATTATTATAATTATAATTCTAAAGAATAAAAGATATTGAAAAAAAATTCTTACTTGTTGAAGGAAGTATAGTCTAGAAACAATGGGGTTGATCTGCTATCGTTTAAACTATAGCTCCCCCATAAAGGTATATTAATTTTATCATCCAACTTAAATTTATCAATTTTCAATTCGGAAAATTTTGCCCAAAAACTTGCTTCAGTTGCGGATCTCAATTTAGAAAACTTTACTAAATTATCTGCCATTATTCTTAGTTATTTTTACCAATACAATGTATGTATAGATCTGAAACAGAAAAATAATATATTAGTATTTCTATTATTTTTTTTATTACTATATAAAAATATAAATTGATAAGAAATGCTTTATTATTTATATTAATTTTTTTAATATTAAATTATAATTATATGGAAAAATGATTTTATTAGAAAACATACAAATATATGTTGAAAAAAAATAGAATATTACGTCAAACATAAATGAGAGTTGAAGAATAATATGTTAATAAAAATCCTAACCTCCTTTAAGTATCATTGTACAATTAATCTATTAGTTTAGTATTAGTTTTATATTGAAAATATAACATAATAAAAAATAATACGAATTCAATAATAATATGTAAACAAGTCAAGTAGAAATAAAGAAATGTGAGGTTAGAAAAATGTAAACAATTATTTACTTGACGACCAATTAAGAACAAAATGAGTAATAATATAATATGTTAAGAAACAAGTTAAATTCTTTGGCAATTAGCAAATAAAATAAAAATTAGAATTAACTTTATGAAAAAACTACCTGTAATGTCAATGCCCTATTATTTTAATTTACAAGAATATATTGAATGAAGAATACTTACTGTCAACAGCAATTGACCAGATTTTCTTAATTGTTATGACACATAATAGTTTTATGTTACTCCAACTTAACGATTAAATATATTTATAATAAATATAATTCTTTATTTATTCTCTGGCTTCTCGTTCATTTTCTTCAGCTGTTAGCTGTTTATTATTTTTGACATTTTTCTCTTTATACCTAGATTTCTTTTTAGTCTCGTAAAAGTCTCTATGAAAGGTGGCATCATGAATAGCGGGAAATATAAAATTTACTGCATAGTTTACTGTTTTGTTATTAAATAACATTTTACCCAACTCCGAAATTTTTCCACTATCAGCAATCTAAAAAAAAGTTAAAATGTAATAATCAGCGATAATTAAATACAAGTATTAAAATTTTAATTACCTTATCAATCGATGATTGTGAAAACTGAAATTAAAATTAATTAACAACATTCATACACTAAAATACACGAAAAAAAACAGTGCCACAAAAAAATTCATTTCAAAATTAAATGTAAATTAAAAAACAATTAATCTAATAAACCTGAAATAGAAAGAAGCAAAAAAAACATGGTCACATCAAATAAAAATCAAGCATAAAGCATAAATTAAAAAAAGCAGACAACATAGCAACAAAGTGGACATAACAATGTAATAATAATGGAATAAACATGCAAAAATCCTCTTCTTTCTTCTTAGGTGGATTATTTAACCACCAACCTAACGCGCGATTCGCGACTCCAGATTCCTATCAAACGCGCCTAACCACCTATCATGTTTCGCAATATCTGGAGTTTTTAATTTTCGGTAACGAATTATTTATTCATTAGTTGTTTATAATTAATTCTAATTGATATTAGTGTCAAATTAATAAATGAACATAAGAAGTTCAAAAGTCAACTCGACAAAAATAACAATTTTGTTCATGGTAAAATATTAATTATACCTATACCCCCGAAATTAATATTTTACCAAGTCCCTACCTACTTATAATTAAAGATTCATTCCATAAATAAATATAACCTACCTACTTCACCATGTCTAAAATAATTCAAACCTAACTTTCACAATCACTCACATTCTTCATCACAATCTCTAATTATGCCCAGGTAAAAACCTATTGGCACCTATCCAATTTCAAGCTTTCTTTGTTTAATAGCTCTTTTTGTGCTGTGCTTAATTTGTTTAAAGCTTTTTTTGTGCAGTGTTTAGTTTGTTTAGAGTTTTATTTGTTTAAAGCTCTTTTTGTGCAGTGCTTAATTTCTTTAGAGCTTTATTTGTTTCAAGCTTCTTTTCTAAAACTAAACACACATTCAAAACCTGAAAAAGACCCTACTCTAAATACTTTGATTAATTTCTCATGCATTAAACTTTATCAAAATTATTTTTTAATTGACTATTAATTTTAATTCAAAAACAAATTTTAAAATTGTCATTTAAATTTAAATTCTTAAAAATTTCATCATGCAATTTTAATTATTAAAATAATTATAATACAAATCAAAAGAATTATTTTAATTTTTGATGATGTAAAATTTAATTATTTCAATTAATAATAGAAAACAAATCAATTGAAACATGCTTATGGATGTTCACTGCATCGAAGAAAAAAATCGAAAAATATTAATGATTAAATTAAGCAAAACGCGAAGTTTCCTTCTATACAAAAATTTGTAAGACTTTTTGGTAATTTAGAAACCAAAAAGTTTTATTAATTTGAACTTTTCCATCCCTAAAAATCTTTTCTTGGTTTATATAAAAATTTAAAAAATTACATTAAAAATTAATTTTAAGATAATTTTAAACATATATAATGTTTATTAAATATTCTACGTGATCAATAATGAAATTTAAAATTACAAATTTTAATTTTGATTTAAAATTATTTGTTGTTATTTATTTCAATTTTTTGTTTATTTAAAAGAAAAATCCAAGAAAAGCCTAAATCCTGATCTAATGAAAACATTAAAAAATAAATGTCCACTCGTTGGAAAAATATATAGTAAATATTTTTTACAAAAATTTTAGCCAACGGTTCCCATGTTGTCTGTAAAAAAAATTGCAACTGTCTTCAGTGTCGGTTCAGACCATTCATCCTGCGACATGATGATAGTCAGTTGCAAAGTATATTCAAACTGACTCACTCATAATAACCCAAATTCATGCGATGATTCTCGTCATTACGATTCCTCTATGTGAAACCTGTCGGTTTGGAGGATTCATTCTGCGACATGATGAAAGCCAGCTGCATTGTATTTTCAAACACTGTCTCCGTCTGTCCATGAGCCAAGAACGTGCGGGGGTTCTCATCGTTCGATTCCTCTGTGACCTGCGCGACTCATCTCCAACCCTGGTTTTGCTGCTAGTGATGACAGTAACCTGCAAATGATACAGAACTCTTAGTATCTAATAATTACATTCCGATTAATCTTTATTTTTAGCATATTATTTATTTTTATTGAAATATTTTATTATTATAAAAACTTATTATCTTATTATTTTATTTATTTGGTAAATAATAATTATTTTATTTTCTTATTTTTATCTTATTAATTTATTTACCAAACGATAAAATAATTTATTTTTAACAAACTAACCTTAAAACACGATATTTGTAAAATTATTATAGGATACGTTTTAATATTAGCAAACTGTAGCACTTATAATAAAAATATTTTTGTACATTTTACATACTTATTCAAAAATCCGAATGTGACATTCCTTGTGGGGCTTTTGGGTTACGGAACTTGTATCACTATAGAAAAAAAAACAACTATTTTTATTGTATAATAATGATACTAACAGGTACTTTCAATATTATTCAGTAAACTGCATTACGAATTTTCAATTCTGCGTTTATATTTAAATAAAAATTAATTATTTGTGCCAATTTCAGTTACAATGTTTAAGAAAAATATCAACGAAGTCAATGACAACAATCAGGTCTGACAACAGAGACATACGGAAAATAGTTCAACTTTATATTCTATTGCTTACCGAGTTGACCGTTGCGCTGCTAGATGGCGTTAATGGGCGAACAAACGACCTTGGAAATATTGATTTTCTAATTTATTGTAAATATATAATTTACAATACGAATTTAGTCTTCTCTCAACAAACTTCAGCGAATAAAATTTACGTTTTATTCGGATTGTTGTGGATACGACAGCTTTGATGCGAATTTTTTCTAATTTTCAGAATTTTCCTTGTCCATGTCGTTTTGGCGATTGCATCGATGATCATCTTTTCGTTACTTTCCAAAGGAAACGATTACTCCTCACTGTAAATAACAATTAAAGTGAAAGAATATTACTTGCTTCATAAAAATGATTATAATTTGGGAGTATTATTATACTAACTGAATGTTGGAGAATGAAGTGGCGTCCTATCAGGGAGACTTGAAGACAATTTTTGATATCCAGCTCCACTTCGGAAAATCGGTTACTCCGACCACTAATTGGTAATTCTGAATTTGTATTCTCACTTTTTAAACTGAATTTATTGATAAAATCGATCTTATCATCATCTATTTAAGGAAAACTTCTTCAACAATCACCAACGCGTCTTCACATTCCACAAGCACAGTAGCCATTTTGTTACATGAGTGTACAGGAGTGCGCATGCGTTAAGCCTTCTTCTCCACCTAATGCTAAAAGCGGCCGCTTGGAGTCAGTAGTGTTTTCTCTTTTTTTGCGGGAAAACAGTAATAATGGGCGCCAAATATATTAATCACTGCTTTCAGCGCCAAATTGCACCTAGCGAACAATTTTTTTACTACGAGAAGGTAGACATTTTTTATTTGTCACAGATGTGCCGGATATGCATTGTTGTAAAGTTCGCCTCCGTGTTTTCTACTCGTTTTCTCTCGTGAAAGTGTTAAAATTGTTGCTTATTGTTGTAAAATCACAGTTATATTGATCTTCGGCCAATGATTTCTTATTTTTGACAAATTTAGAACCGCATTTCTTCGACAATATGATAATATTCATTCTCGTATTCCCCTCACTCCAATTGACGTCGCAAATTATTCTCGGTAATGGTCGACAATATTAAAATTTATATAAATATTTAATCATTTGAAGTGATATAAGTGATAATTATTTACTGTGCGTGAAAAAATTCGAGTGATTGTGCATATAAATTAATTATCATAAAAATTAAAAAAATAACGGTTTTCCACTGAGGTTGATGAACTCAGTTTACATTAATATTACCTCGCGCTACAAGTGGGGGGAATTCGCGCCAAATTTAAGAATCAGCGCCATATTGCGCCTAGCGGACGATTTTGCTACCACGAAAAGGTAGCCATCTTGAATTTTTCACAGATTCCACTGATGTCCCATTGTCGTGCATTTCGGCTCCCTGTTTATACTCATTTTATCGCGTTAAAGTGTCAATAAATAGTGATATTTTAATAAAATTGTGGTTATTGTGATATTTAGACAAATAATTTCTTATTTTTGACAATTGTGGTGCCGTATTTTTTCGAAAATATGATTATTTTTATTTGGGTATTCCGATCACTCCAATCGACATTGTATCGTAGTTTTATTGTCAATTATTTTCCATAATTAGTCCGGAAAAACAATTATTTTACATAAAAAAATAGTGTGTGAATGGAATATATAGTGAAATAAAAGTAGTGAAAAAAAATTGTGTTAAATAAATATTACATAATTTGAAGTGATATAAGTGATAATTATTTACTGTGCGTGAAAAAATTCGTGTGATTGTGCATAAATTAATTATCATAAAAATTAATAACGGTTTTTTCCGAGGTTGATGACCTCCGTTTACATTAATATTATCTCGCGCTACAAGTGGGGGAAATTCGCGCCAAATTTACAAATCAGCGCCATATTGCGCCTAGCGGACGATTTTGCTACCACGAAAAGGTAGCCATCTTGAATTTTTCACAGATTCTACTGATATGTGTCATTGTTGTGTAGTTCGGCTCAGTGTTTATATAAGTTTTTTTACGTTAAAGTGTTATAAATAGTGATATTTTAATAAAATCGTGTTATTATATAAAGTGTATAATATATTTATGTGCTGTGCGCGAAAAATTTCTAGTGATTGTGTCATCTTGAATTTCTTATTGTGCAGTTCGGTTACGTGTTAATTACTCGTATTTACTAATTAAAGTGTTTTAAAATAGTGACTTTATGATAAAATCGTGGTTTTAAATTAAATTCGACCATTATTTTCTTAGTTTTGACATTTTTAGAACCGTATTTTTTCTTCAGTGTGATGAATTTTCATTCACGTTTTCCACACTCCAATTGTCGTCACGTCAAGGTCAAGGTGTTATTGTTGCTTATTTTTGTATTAATCGAGGAAATAGTAGTTAAGTTTTATAAATTCATTGCGCGAAGTCAAAATCCACAACAGAAACAATATTATCTTAAGTAAATAAAGTTGCGCGAGTGATTTACTGAAGATTCAATGTCACCTGAAGGACGTCCTCGGGCAATATTCAATGGAAGTGGATGTATGTTTAATTTATTTTATTTTACTAAATTATTTATTATTTGTAAAAGAAAATTGCACTTCTAATATATTTATAATTTTGTTTAGAAATAATTTTTTTTCTCAAAATTAAACTTGTCTTCATACTTGATCAAAATAAAATTTGTTTGCAGGTCAGCTCTATCACTAGTCAGGAAAGCAGGGTTGGTGAGCGGCACACGGCGTTCAGGTCGTACGAGATCCCAGTCACACGTAGAGGAATGGTATGATGAGAACCCCCGAATATCGTCGGTCATCAAGAGTGAGTCCGTATTTAAAAGTACTTTGCTACTGATTTTCATCATGTCGCAGGATGAATGGTCCAAACCGACACTGAAGACAGTTGCAATTTTTTTACAGACAACATAGGAACCGTTGGGTGAAATTTGTAATAATTTACAAAATTTTTTCAACGAGTGGACATTCATATTTACTGTTTTCATTAGCTCAGGATTTATAGATCTTTCTTGGATTTTTCTTTTAAATAAACAAAAAATTGTAATAAATAATAAAAAATAATTGTAAATTGAAATTAAAAATTTATAATTAATTTTTTAAGTAATTTGCTCTTTTAAATTTATAATTAAACCAAGAAAAGATTTCTAGGGATGGAAAAGTTCAAATTAATAAAACTTTTTGGTTTCTAAATTACCAAAAAGTCTTATAAATTTTTGTATAGAAGGAAACTTCGCGTTTTGCTTAATTTAATCATTAATATTTTTCGATTTTTTCCTTCGATGCAGTGAACATCCATAAGCATGTTTCAATTGATTTGTTCTCTATTATTAATTGAAATAATCAAATTTTACATCATCAAAAATTAAAATATTTCTTTTGATTTGTATTATAATTATTTTAATAATTAAAATTGCATGATGAAATTTTTAAGAATTTAAATTTAAATGACAATTTTAAAATTTGTTTTTTAATTAAAATTAATAGTCAATTTAAAAATAATTTTGATAAAGTTTAATGCATGAGAAATTAATCAAAACATTTAGAGTAGGGTCTTTTTCAGGTCACAAAACAAATTAACATCGTGTTTAAAATGACACGTTAAATTTATTTTGGCACATTATTTCCAATTTAAAAGTTATTTTCATTTTTACTAGATTTATTTAATAATTTTTTAAATTTTAAATTATAAAGTTTTGCTACTTCATTTCATACTTTAAACTTGCCAAAATTTTCTTTTATTTTATTATTAAAGTTAATTTTTTTTAATCAAACTTATTTTTTTATTAATTTTTTATTGAAGTTTATTTTTATTACTTAATCAGTAAAATTAAAAATTAAAATCTTTACTAATAATTTAATAAAATTTTGATTAAAAATTGATTCTTCGTGAATAATGGTGTGCCAAATAATTCTGTATGTTTTGAATGTGTGTTTAGTTTTAGAAAAGAAGCTTTAGGCAAATGAAGCTTCACACAAAAGGAAGCTCTAAACAAATTAAGCACTGCACAAAAAGAGCTTTAAACAAATTAAGCTCTTAACAAACTAAGCACTGAACAACAAAAGCTTTAAACCCAAGAAAGCTCTAAACACATTAAGCACTGCACAAAAAGAGCTTTTAAACAAATAAAGCTTAACATACAGGTGCCAATAGGTTTTTACCTGGGCATAATTAGGGATTGTGATGAAGAATGTGAGTGATTGTGAAAGTTAGGTTTGAATTATTTTAGACATGGCGAAGTAGGTAGGTTATATTTATTTATGGAATGAATCTTTAATTATAAGTAGGTAGGGACTTGGTAAAATATTAATTTCGGGGGTATAGGTATAATTAATATTTTACCATGAACAAAATTGTTATTTTTGTCGCGTTGACTTTTGAACTTCTTGTGTTCATTTGTTAATTTGACACTAATATCAATTAGAATTAATTATAAACAACTAATGAATAAGTAATTCGTTACCGAAAATTAAAAACTCCAGATATTGCGAAACATGATAGGTGGTTAGGCGCGTTTGATAGGAATCTGGAGTCGCGAATCGCGTGTTAGGTTGGTGGATAAATAATCCACCTGAGAAGAAAGAAGAGGATTTTTGCATGTTTATTCCATTATTATGTCCACTTTGTTGCTATGTTGTCTGTTCTTTTTAATTTTGTGATTTATATGCTTGATTTTTATTTGAAATTTTTATTTTTTATATCATATGTTTTTTGCTTTTTTCTGTTTCAGGAATTTTTTTTCTTTTTTTAAATTCTTACTCATAATTTGAAATTGAATTTTCTATTTTCCATTTTTTTTCGTATATTTTAATGTATAAATATTTTGTTAATTCAATTATTAATTTTCAGATTCATCGATTGATGAGGTAATTTTCATTTTAATATTTGGTGTACTAAATTGCTAATTGTTACTATATCTTAAATTTTTTTCTGTTTCAGATTGTCAAATATTGGAAAATGTAGTTAAGTGCAAATTAATTATTTTTTATTTAATGTTGTTAAATTGTTTGTACAGTTTCTAATAAGTTTTTTATATTTTTTTAGATGCAACGGATAATTTTGTTATATTTGTTTTTTATTGTAAATTAATATTTTCTCTTTTTAGGATCAGCAAATCTTTTTTTAGGTAACTTTATGTGATTTTAATTTAATTATAATTTAATAAGCGATTTATACTTTTCAGAGGCAATGGATATATGTATTATATTTTTTTATTATAAATTGTTTATGCTATTTTCTGTTTTAGAATCAGCAAAAAATTTTCTCAGGTAACTTTTTGTGATTTTAATTTAATTAATAATTTTATTTTGTTCTTTATATTTTAATATACAGAAAAATACTTGAGGTATTTTGTTAAAATTAATTTTTAATTATTTTTCTTTTAATATTATGAATATTTTTATTTGTTCTAATTTTTATCTTCTTTTTTTTCGTTTGATGTTATTCTGAGATATTTTACTAATTGTCTTCACTTTCTAATTGTTGAGGTACAAAGGAGAGCAGGGCACTAAAGTCATTGTCACTTTCCTGGAAATTTGTGACGTACAAAGACCAATATGGCGAACGTCATCGGTAGTTTTTGATCGTCAAAGAAAATAGAGTTTTGTGGAAGTTTTAATCGACGAGTAAGCAAATATGTCAGATTACTTGAGGTCCGCTCTTGGATACTTGAATGGAGGCACAAATTCGAATGAATATGTTGGTCAAATTGTGGAAATTAACAATGTGAAACTCCGAGTGAATAGACTTATCGCAGAGGGTGAGTGGTCAATCCTCCCACTTTTTAGATTTACCGTTGTTTGAATCACAAAAGCTGTCACTTTCTTTTATTAAACAACATTAATTGAAGGCAAAATTTCACTCCAATTTTTTAATTTTTACAATTTTTTGAAATGTTATTATTGTCATTTTCATTCTCCATTTTAATTTTTAAAGTCATATGTCAAACGCATGTTTTTTTTTTGTCATTATAGGGACAAAGTGTCATATATTAGACTTTTTTTCTAAGTATTTTGTTTCGTTGTTCAATACTGTGACGATTGATGATGAAATATTAATATATATTCACTAACAATCACAGTAGTTTAAAAATTTGTATACGTAGAAAAAGTATTTTGCGAAGGTTACTTTCTTTTAAATAAGGGCTTTAATAAGTGAAGGTCAACACTTTTTTTCGATCGAAATCTATTTTAACCTTGTATCTTAACCTTAATGTAAGTCGACCTGAGAATAAGGTTCAAATCTTAAATTACTTGGAAAACGTTTTCTTGTAAATTTCTATTTTCTCTGCTCTGTTTATCATAATTTGTCATTGGTGGGATTGCTGAAAATTTGTCTATGATTAATTTTGAGATTTTTCTTTTATTTGGAGGTAAAATATATTTTAAGGTATTAATTTAACTTGTTAATTTTTAATATAACAAATTTTTGTTTAAAAATTAATACTTAATGTAAACTTAATTAACTTTTGAGAAATAGGATTTAAAAATGTAGAATTCAACGTTTATCGGTAAATTATTTAGATGTAATAGCTTTAGACATAATTTTAAACTACTTAAGTTTTTAATTACATTTTAGTTTATTAGATTTAGTGTCAGGTATAATATAATTCTCTTGTAAACAAAAATTTGGCTGTATATTTTAATGCCGTGGAAAATTTGTCTTTTCTTTATGTTTGCATATGTTTATAATTTTGTTTATATATATTATAATTAATTCTAATCTTTGTTTCAACAGGTGGTTGTGCTTTGGTGTTTGCCGTAGAGGATGTAAATACAGGAAAAGAATATGCTTTAAAAGTAAGTATTATATCAGTTCCAAGGAAAACTCAATCTTTAAATTGATTAAATTAAAAACAAAATTTACAAAATAATTGATTCTTTGTTATACAAATGACAATATTATTCAATTCTTTTTACAGAAACTCGTTGCCGTTGATGAGGAAGCAAACAGAAGTGTCTTACAAGAAATAGAAACTTTAAAAGCCGTATCCGGGCATTCGAATATAATTCAATTTCTATGCGTTCATCGAATAGAACGTGAGGATCGCAAGAGTTGCGAATATCTTTTAGTCACAGAATATTGTCCTGGTGGTACAATTGCCGATATTCTTCGAAATGTTTCTGTGAATTCATTGACAGTAGCTCAAGTCTGTAGAATAGCTTATCAAGCAACAAAAGCTGTTCACCATATGCACAGTCAACAATCTCAACCAATTGTACATCGTGATATAAAATTAGAAAATTTTTTGATTGGTGGCGATGGATTGGTTAAACTCTGTGATTTTGGTAGTGTCACAACTCAACAAATTTTACCCGATTCTTCATGGAATGCACAGAAAAGAGCAACTTTGGAGGATCATATGGCAAAATTTACCACACCCATGTATCGCGCTCCAGAAATGACGGATACTTGGAATAATGAACCAATTGGTCCACCTGTCGATTGTTGGGCTCTCGGATGTATTCTCTACGCTTTAGTTACACTTCGTCATCCGTTTCCCGAAGGTATGGAAAATTAATTTAGAAATGGATTTTTTATATTAAAAATTAGATTTGAACAAACAATAATTAATAATAATTTTTTTACAGGCAATAAATTAGCAATTCTTAATGCAAAATACGCACCGCTACCACCAAACCCACGTTACGCTTGCTTCCACGATTTAATAAAAGGATGTTTACAAATTTCTCCTGTTCAACGACTCACAACATCGGCCTTGCTTGAACGTTTAGCTGCAATCGCAGAGTCAAATAATTTTGATCCAAGAGAACCACCTAAAATTGATGTCGTTATAAAACCACCGGCACCACCGAGACCTGCGCCTTTACCACCTGCATCGCCGGCACCACCTCCACGACCACCGCCAGCAAGTGCTGCTGTCGTTTCTGCTGCGCCTCCACCACCAAGGCCAGTTCCAATATCTCATCCTTCAAATCAAAGAATACCTGTAGCTCAATCCAGTGGATTATTTAGTTCATTGAAAGGTGGTGCCGGAAGTATTTTACGAAATTTAAAAGACACTTCGAGTAAAGTAATGCACACCGTTCAACAAAGTATGGCGAGAACAGAATTGGACGCGAGTTATTTGACATCTCGAATTTTGGTGATGCCGTATCCTGCTGATGGAATTGAATCTGCATATAGAGCAAATCATGTTGAAGATGTGAGGGCATTTTTGCAAGCGCGACATCCACCACCAGCGAAAATTCAATTGTACAATTTGTCAAGAGGTCGACCGAATGTTTCACGTTTACCTGGAAGGCATATCGATTGCTCCTTTGCTTATGCGTCTGTTGATTCAAATGCACCATTATTGTCAGCTATTTATCAAATCTGCCAGGATATTTATCGATACTTGGACTCTGATTTTAATCACGTTGTTGTTTTATACTGCACAGTAAGTTTCTTTTTTTTAAAACAATTATTGTTTATTCTCATCCAAATTTTGTCAATACTAATATTAAGGTTTTTTATATTAGTATTGGTAGAATTTTTTGTATTGTGTTTTTTTTTTTATAATTTTTAATTGTAATTTATTTGTGGAAAATATTTAATGCATTGGAGGATTAGTTTATTGTAATTTTAAAAGAAACGTAAAATATTAATGCTATTAATATTTTATTTTAATTTTTCATTAATTGTATTTTTTTAAATTTTAGGACGGTTTTCGAGCGAGTGCAACAGTCGCTTGTGCATTATTGCTTTACTCGGGGACATTTACAACGAGTGACGAAGCAATATCTTTATTTACAACGAGACGCTGCCAACCACCTCAATTACAGCCCTCAGAATTACGAATAGTAAAATATATGGGTCACTTGAGTATTGGAAAATTACCCCATTCAAAGCCATTAGTTCTTCGTTCTCTTCTGATTCAACCCGTGCCTCTCTTTACACGAGCTAAGGACGGATGTCGTCCCTACGTGGAAATTTATAGCAATGGAGCATTAGTTTTTTCAACAAAACGTGCAGAATATGAGGAAATGAAATTATTCACTTTAATGGAAGGAAAAGTCTGTTTAATATTAGGTGAAGCTACAGTTCGTGGTGACATAACTGTTGTTGTTTATCACGCTCGTCAACAATTGGGAAGAGTTATTGGAATAAAAATGGCTGCAATGCATTTTCACACCGGATATGTTCCATTGAATGAAAGTACTTTAATTTTCGAAAAACAGGATTTAGATGATACTCCAGAAATTGGTGGTAAATTTCGATTAGTATTAAATGCAATGATTGGAGAGGAATCGGGTAAAACTGCACGAGTTCCATCACCATGGGAAGTTGAAACAACACCTAAGCCAATTCCTGATGCACTTTTTGGCTCAACTTTAGAAATGGAGGAGACTTTGGAAAATTTCCGAACGACTGATAAATGTGTAAAGGTGTGATTTGTTTTTTTAAAGTAAATTTTTTCATGTCTTTATTTTCTAAATGTTATTCTTTGCAGACACCGGAGGAATCGCCCCTGGTTGAGGAAACGGAAAATTTGGATGAACAAATCTTTTCTCCTGAGGAATCATCACAGGAAGAGAAGACAGTGGAGGTCGAACAAAAGGAAGACTATGCAAAATTCGCAGAGGCTGACTTACTCAATCTTGGAATGCCTGATTCTAGTGGCAATTTGATCTCGAACAGTAGCAACACTTCCACAACTCCTGTTAATCCAGGATTAGATATATTTACTAGCTCTAGTCAAAATGAAAGTGATCTCTTGGGAGGTTTTGGTGAATTTCATCAACACACACCAAATCCTCCGCCTACTATTAACGAATCGCTCTCTAGTGATCTACTTTTTGGAGCAACGCAGCCTTCAACAAATGGATCCACAGATAATGCAAATATGAACGATTTGCTTTTTGGACAAGGACAACAAACATCAAAGACTCAAACTCAAAATGCCGATATGCTCTTTGATCCACTTGGCGGATGGCAGAATTCAAATACAACAACAAATCCCCCAAAGGCAAACAACGAAGAAACTTTCCCACGGAATTCCAGTGTTCCAAATTTCGCAGCACAAAATAAAGATCCATTTGCAGATTTGGCTGGATCTTTGGGTGGTGGATTGACTGGGAGCTGGAATGGTACTCCGAGAGAAGCTAATACTCCACAATCCGCTAGTCCTGCAACTGGAGGTACTCCAGTGCATTCTAGTCAGCGGATGCACAAATCTAATACGTCCAATGACACGAATGGTGGTAATGATTCGAATGCTGCGAATAGTAAGCCAACAAAGTCTGGCGATGCTTTCGAAGATTTATTAGGAAGTCAGGGTTATAATTTCTTTAGTAGTAGAAAAGCTGAGAAGGATAGTCCAAAGACAATAAATCAGATGCGAAAAGTTGAGGCTGCTAAGACAATGGATCCGGATCGACTGAAAATATCGGAATGGACTGAAGGAAAAAAGAGTAATTTGAGAGCGCTTCTTTGCTCGATGCACACTGTCATTTGGGAGGATTGCAGATGGCAAAAGTGTGAGATGCATCAGCTGGTTTCACATGCGGATGTCAAGAAAGCTTATAGAAAAGCCTGTCTGTCTGTTCATCCAGACAAGGTATGCTTAGATTATTCCTACTTAGGGACATGTTTAAGACAACTTAGCGCCAGAATTATAATAATTTCGTTTCAAATAATAGAAAATAATCTCAAGTTTCAATTATTAATTTAAATATTAATTAATTTTAATATTGTTTGAGTTTAATTAAACATGGCCTTAAGTAGTTATAATTTTAATTAATTATTAAGAATTAGTAATGAATTTTTAATTAACTATTTTTATTATTTACTATTATAAGTTATTAATAGTAGTAATTTTATTTAAATGCAAATTAATTTTTCTGAGAAATTTTAATATAATTTTTTGTTTATTTTTCAGCAAACTGGAACAAATAATGAAAACATAGCGAAGCTTATTTTTATGGAATTAAACAACGCATGGAGTGCATTTGAAAATGACACAAGTCAACAAAATTTATTTAGCTAATTGTCGTTGGTAATATTCATTGTTAAAATTTAAATGAAAATCTACTCTTTACCTCTTTGACTAAAATTTAATCATTACTCGAGAGAAAAAAAGACGTAAGTGCATTACGTTTTTATTGTAAGATATAAAAAATGAAAATGTCCTATTCGCATTCCTATTAAGTTTATTTAGGATTAGATTCAGAGCAACGTATTACAAGAAAAATAATTGTAAGCAAATGGCGTCTATAGACACGCTCTATTTATGAAGAAACAAAAAAAAAAGAAGTTTACGTACGAGTGTAGATATTATGCTTAAAAAGTGGCGTCTAATTGCATATGTATATAAGGCAGTGTAAATTAAAAAAAAATCTGAATATAAAAAAGTATTTTCTGTGCGAATATGGTTGTTTTTATTAGTTTCTTATTGCGATTAATACTCAGTTTCGAAATTTATTGTTTATTAAAATTCTTTTTTATTAATTGGTTAATTCGCAAGTTTATATTTTTATTTTACAGTGTTTATAAAATGCAATTGAAAAATTTAAAATTATTTTTTGAAATTTCCAAATACGTGGAATGTATTTGTATAATGAGCGTTTTTTTTTATATAGATACATTACTACAAAACGTTTACATTTCTTGGAAATTTACAATTTTTATAGATTTTAACAAATATTGTTTATCATTCTATGCTACGTTCTGTAATTTTAACCCCACGGGGACTAGATTGCTGACTCGAGGATGCTTTATCTTTTGTTCTCTGTTTGCCCTTCGTATTGCAAAGACGTCGTTCAATATCCTCCATCCACTTTTGCTCCCTTTCACTTATTTCCGAAATAAATCCGTTTTCTATCTGGCAAATTTCGTCATGATTTCTGAAAATAGATTTCAGGAAATCGAAACATGTGAATTGTTGATCTTTAAATCGCGTATTATTTAAAAAAAAATCATTTAATGTAGAAATTAAACTTAAATAGATTTATTATTCATTTTGAGTTTAATTTATAAAATTATTGTTTGATTTGCAAACCTCCATTGTTTATTTAATTTGATTATTAATTTTCCCATGTCTATCATATTTCTTTCCATATTTCTGACTGCTATATCTTTGTCCTAAAAAATAATTCAAATGAAAGAATGTTATTTCGTTTGGCAATTTTTTTTTTTCATTACAATTGTTCATTCTTACCGATAATTCTCGTGTTAGTGTTTTTATTTCATCGGAACGAATTTTACATAATGTTTGAGCTGAATCGGCTTCAACAAACAATCGTGCAATTTGCTCTCTGTAATTTTGTTCCCTTGTTTTGGATCTGTTTAAAGTTTCTTCGGTTAGAAGAATACTGTCTCTTAGAATTGTCATATCTTTCTCTAAATTTTCCAATTCGGTTCTGTGAATTGATGGATTTTTAATTCATTAATTTTTTTTAGGATCATTGATCTGTGTTTAGATATTTTAATATTTTTCTATTCATTTTGGATTTTTTATAATACTTTGTCATAGTTATAATTGGCTCGTTATTTTCTTGGCTTTGCAATTCTCTTCGACATGCTCTGCACACTTCCCAAACTTGAACTTCTTCATTCGCACATTGTACTTTTGTTGTTAAAGTTTCTACACTTTTTAATGAAATACTCTCATCTTTTTCCTGTTTTAAATATAGGAAGGAAATTATTTAATTAGATGAATTATATTAGATTGGAGTATTGAAAATTTTTTTGGAAAATGAAAATACTGCTGGTGCTTTTGCTCGTTCTTCTTCTAAACTTTTTTCTAATTCTGCAACCTTTTTTTCTAGATTCACACGTCTTTTGACTTCTATTTCTTTTCTACAAGAGTTATTTTCTTTAATTTTTGTAATTAATTTATAAATATTTAATTTTAACTTCAATAGGCAAGGATAATAAAATTTGAAAAAGAATATTTTTTCGTTATTTATAATTATAATTTATTTAATTATGATTGTAAATGATTAAAAAATTATTTTTCAATTAATTTACTCTACAAAAAGATATTGATTTCTTTTCCTCGTTACTAAATTTTCATCCTCTAGCATTTGGATTTTTTTTATTATTAAATTACAACCGTTCGTCGTGTCTCGTGCGTTTGTAGAATTTATTTTTCGCATTTGCGTTTCCGTCGTCGAAAAATGCGGATCTCCTTTTCCTAAAATTAACGTCAAATATTCCATTTTTTTATTAACTAATAATTAAATTTCAGTTTCAATTTAAACGGTGAATTTTAGGAGTAAGTAGAAACTTATTATGTATAGTCAGACTTGGAAGTCTTATCACATAATAACTTTTCTACTTAATATAAAGTTGTCGATAAATTATTTAAAGTCAGAAACTATTGTTTTTCATACGATTGTTAGTTAAATTAGATTTCATTGTAATATTTAAACTGATTGTTACTAAAAGTTTCCTTCTTTTTTTGTAAGAAAAAAAGGAGAAAATTTTTTCTCTTTTCATTCGCATGTGAGGAAAAAGGCAACAATCATTTTGAACTTATTTCTCAAGTTTTCTCCAACTTTATCAATTTTCACCAAGCAGCGCCTTTCTTGAAATTGCGATAGTTTTAAGTATCAATATTTGTTCTCATTTCAACTTATCTGATTCAACAGTCACTTTAATTTTAAAATTAGTAACGTATTTCTATTTTCCATTTTTTACTTTGATTCTTTTTTTCAAAATTTTACAATAGTGTAAATTTTATTTCAAAGTGTAGAGATTATTTTTTTTAACTAATAATATTTTAAAAATTGCATTTTTTGTCACCTTCTAAATATTGTCTGTCATGAAACGAATGATATTTTGGAGTTGATCGTTCTAAATAATTCCTTGTGTCACGTGTATATGAATCTGAAATAATTTGTTTTTTCCAATTAATTTTAAATTTTTTATTTCTTTTATTGTTTTAAAAGTTAATTTTACAATATTTAGCAAATTTTTGTATTTAATTAAGCAACAAATTAATTAATTTTCACTTTCCCTTTTTAAATTTTTTCATAGTTATTTTTTTAAAAATTTAATTTGTTGTTGAATTAATAATTTTTTTTTAATAGAGAAATTTAAATCACCATTTTCGTACGGTATGGGAAAAGAAATTGCTGACGATGGGATAAAACGATAATTTTGAGAACTTGATATATGATTGTAACCTTTTTGTGGAATATAATCAACTTTGTAATTGTTTATTGCCATTTTGCTTTTTCGTTATTTCTCACAGCGAATTTCTCTGTTTAATTTACGTTTTTATTAATTTACAATAGAGACATTAAAATTTCGTCTATTGACATTTTTTTAAAGTTGTTTATTTACTAGAAAATTTGAGTAAATTTTTTTAAATGTCACACGAAGTAATGGAAAACAAAGACTTTACTGAATTTTGTCATTTGTCATTTTTGTCAAAATTCTCACCACTTCATAAAATTTGTGATATAAAAGTGGTTTAAATTATTCATAAATAGTTTAAATAATTTATAAGTGGTTTAAATTATTTATAAATAGCTTTAATTATTTTTAAGTTGTTTAAATTATTTATAAATAGTTTGTAAATAATTTATGAATATTTTATTCATTGTTAATAATTTTTTTGAGGATAATTTATTACAAATTGGTAGAAATTTTTTTTTTTTACAATTATTTATTAACTTATTTACAAATTTCGTTAAGAAAGTTATGGAATTACATTGCTCGCATTAATAATTATGATGGGATTTTTAAGAAAAAACTTGTCAATTCCTTCTTGAGTTGAATTTTTTCTTTAAAAAGAAAAAAATACTCTTTGATTTTTATACATGTTTCAATGTAGTTGAGTTCTTTTTTAAACCAAAGAAATCATGACACGTTTCTTTGACGACGAATGCAACGTTGCATTTTGACAACCACTCCTTCGGGATGAATTGGCAGTCAAGGAAGTCGTCATTGTCGTTCTCGAACTATTTTGAGGAGCAGTAGTGCTAAAGCAATGTTGTGGAATCGTTGGACACCATTCAACGAACCACGAGACTGCTTGAGTATTTCTGTAATGAATAAAATCGTATTATTATTAATTAATCTATTATTAAAAATAATTAATTTCTTTCATTCCATTTTTCTCGTTCATTTCTTGTTTAATTTTGTTCATTTTTTGTCTTATTGAGTATTTTATTATTTATTATGGTAACAAGAAATAATTCTATCAAATAGAGAAAAATCTTACCGAATATTTTTGCAAAATGGTGTACTAAAAAGACAATAGATGATAGGATTCGCTGCCGAATTTAAAGGTGCCAGACTTTGAATGAATGTGGCAACTGCTATATTTGTTTGTGTTGTAGGCACGTGACCGTAAACTTGAAGTAGATCAAAAATGATGTAAGGACTCCAGCACAGAATGAACACTAAAAGTGTAAAAAAAATGTTTTTTTCTTAAAAATATTTTTTCAGAAATTGACAACTTTTTTTTACATCCCGCGGAAATTATACTGATTTTTTTCTCGATAAAGTAGGCAAAAATTTTTTCTAGATAAAAAGTGTCGAATCTAGCAAACTTCGCTATCTTTCCGACAAAGTGGAATCTTTCCCTCGGGATAAATGAAAAAGCAAAAAAAAAAAGAAGAGATTTCGTTATTCCCTAGACAAGGGTTTCAACCCGTTCTCTTTTCGATTTTGACGACGTATCTTTCCTTGCGGTCAGATCATTTCAATTTTCGATGTTTTATTTTATCTTGGAAGTAATTTTTCATTGTGAATAATTATATATATTTTATATTTATTTATATCAATGGAGGATTAGTTTTTATAAATTGTAAATTTCTTTATAGAGTTTGTGAAAAAAAATTTGAACAGGAATTAATTACCGAATACAATGACAAATGTCATTTTGACTGTTTTGATTTTTGCCCTTGGTATAAGTCCACGTGATGATGCTCTTCTTATCTCACGTGTAGGTCCCTCTCGTATGACGTTCCCTTGTGACCAGATGGTTATCACGATTACCAAATAACATCCACCTATTATAAATGTTGGGACAATAAAAATTGTGATGCTCACTAGACTCATGTAGATTCGCCAATATAAAGGTGATCCCAATTCAATCCAACACTGCAACTTTCCCTAAAAATTGTATCAAATAAAATCTCGTTAGTTTATAAACTATTTTTTCGTTAAGGAATCTATTATTTTCTTTGATGGTGAATTTAACTATACCTGAACTAATTTCTCTTCGTAGAGAAAAATCATCGGACTGCTGAAAATTATCGATAATCCCCAAGCACTGGCAATTAATATGTGAGCTCTTCGCCCTGAAAGATCAATGAACTTCATAAATATCGAAATTGATTTTTTAGTTTCTTTATTTATTTATAATATTTATTTATTTATTTATTTATTTATTTATAATTTCATAAATATCAAAATTCAATTTTTAGTTTCTTTATTTATGGAAAAGATTTTTTTTATCAAAAATTTCGGTTTTGAAAAAT
>JUFY01033401.1:7880-20597 GCA_001855655.1 Leptopilina clavipes
AACTGATGTGTACATTACCAGCTGTAATGTTGATCGAGACAAATGCATTAAGCTGCGGAAAGAAGAGGCGGCATGCATTCTAAAAATGGAGGAAGAGGTCAGCAAGATGCTGAAGACCTGTGATGTCCAGAAGAATGTCAGTATGACAATCATGGATGGACTTAAAAGCCTAACATCGCTCATAGAGGAAGTAAAGTCAAAGCGCGAAGCAGCTGAAATGGAAGACCAACACTTCTACCAGGGATTGGACTGGTCCGAAGAAGCACGCATGGATCGAAGACTAAGACGAGATCGTTTCAATGCAGCTATGCTTAGAAACGTTGTCTTAGAATCTCAGAAAAGGAGAAGGAGTAGTCCTGAGTCGATCATGGACTCGAAAAAAAAGAAACGTGAGGAAAGGCCTCCAAAAAAGACTGAGGCTAAGGTGACAAAGATGTCAAAGCCAAGCCACACAAGCAAAGAAAAACAGCATCGAGGATTAACGATGATCATCAAGGTCACTGAAGGCACATATTTGAATTATTATTTTTATCACTGTTGGAAATAAAATTTAAATTTAACGTATTTTCATTTACTTTAATTATATTTTTCAATATTTTAACAAATTTAATTATAAACATTTTTTTTGGCCTATCAGTCGGAATTAATTGTTAATTATTTTCCATTCTTTTACATATATTTTATTTTAATTAAAAATAAATTCATGATGTTTTTACAATTCAATGTGCATTTTTTCACATAAAGAATAATAAATATCATGACTGAAATAAATATTTTACATACGCCGCGTGTAAGCCATTATAAAATAATAAAAAAAAAAGAATACAAATTTTTAACACAAACTGCAGTAATTTTTTATTTGTCCAATAAACGAACTGTATTCGATAAAATGCTGGAACCAACTTTTTTTTTACTGGTCAGTTTGTTGGTATAAAAGAATCACAACAGTCCAGTATGAAATTCAAATTGGATCCAACCAGTTAAATGTGTGTTTATTTATACTATAGAGTCAGATGTACTATTAGTCTCTATTTTCAAAAAAAAAAAGAAAAAAAATGAAAAAACCCAAACTAAGAGAGTTATGAAATGTTTGATACCTTACATATTAAAATAATACTTCATTCTGGAAAATGGAATCAATATTTCTTGATGTACACAATGTAGATATTATTTATATGCAGGAGTTAAATATAAAAAACACGAACACCATCGTCAGTACTACTTTCATTACACTTTCAAATTAAATAACTAAATAAAATATAACCAATTTCCTAAATTAAAATCGTTTCTTTAAAAATGCATGTATATTCAAAATATCTTGAGATTTATTAAAGTGAATTTTGCAGTCTCTCATTTTGAATAATTGAAAACAAATGAAATTTTCATGACGAATTCGTTTTGTCTGGGAGTCTCATTTTCCTTGCAATTCATTTTCAAACAAAATGAGAATTAAATTGCGCAAACATTAGTTGTTTGAATGTTGAATTTGTCAATAGCTCCTTATCTTTGTTTCTGCTTCTACTTCTTCTTTCTTCATGGTATCTATTTAAATAATGAATCGTAATGGTATGGATCATTCTGGAATATTTTTTTTGTCCTTGTAAAAAAAACTACAACTGCGAGCTTCATCACCCGGTTTTTGGGTTCTAAAACCTTCACCTTCCTGCTTCCTGGCTTCTAGAGAACATTTTCCAGTATCTACTAGACTGTCTCTACCTGGGTAAGGCAATCCAAGTCGTGGATCTCAAAGGCTGCTGTTTGGCCAACCGACTAAAAATCACGCAAATTTCCAAATGCTTTGGTGACTTCTGCGGTAAAAGCCTCCTTTTTGGAGTCATCTTGGTTTTTACTCAGGAGGTCTCCATTTCTGTAGCCCTTGCCTCAAAAATCCTCGTGTAACTGGCGTCTTGGTTCGAAGTTTGCCCAGAACGTCAGCATATGACCTTCCCCTGGCGACTCTGATCAGCATTGTTGATCCTCTAGGCGCTTTTAGGTTTAATTCCTTTGGAGGTGGTTCCTCCTTCTCCTCCTTTCCCTTCTTCGTCTCCTTTTCTGCGCTTCCTCTACAGCACGTCTAAACTGACGCTGATGGATGAGCCCTCCTCAGTTTTTCTGATCCTCTCGGTTCCCTTTAGCAAAGCAAAGAGAGCTTTCCAAGCGTACAAGACTTTTGTCAGCCTCAGCATGCTTTTCCTCTGCCACGTTGAATGAGGTCTTGAAGGATCTGCATACCATCCTTCACTGTCCTGTTGATGATCTTCTGGATGTTGCAAGATTTAATCATCCTTGGGACCTCCTCTTTGATCCTTTGCAGACTCCACTATGTCCTTCTCTTCTTGTTCGGTGACTACAACTGCGAGTTTCATCCCCCGTTTGTTGGGTCCTAGGATCGTCACCTTCCTGCTTCCTGACTTCTGGAGAAAATTTTCCAGCACCTGCTGGCCTTTCTCTTCCGGGGTAAGGTAATCCATGATGAGAGTTGCTATAATCCGTGCGCCCTTGAGCACTAGTCATGGACTGAAGGTAAGATTTGTTGAACCTGGATTTTTTGGTTCCATTCTTGCTGTTTGGATGACCTTTAGTGATAAGCCTTCCTTCTACGACAAGTTATTTTTTGTTAGTGATGCTTCAGTTTTACTCTCCTCTGGACTGCCGGATCTTCTTTGCCGTCCCCCTATGCATGCTTTTTAGATGAAGTCCTAAAGATTCTTCAGTACGTTTTTGATCATCCTTTCGATTTTCATTGATGACTTTGTTGCCTAACCCAGAGGAAATGATCCCATTTCTTTGGAGATACTTTCGAAAAGTATCAATCCTAAAAATTCCATAATTATTGCGAAGTATTTGGTTTAACTTCTACTGTTGGATTGGAAATACTTATTGAAAACTCACAATTATAATTGCAATAATACAAAATGAAAGGAAGAAAGGAAGAGAGTTGAAGAAAGGTGACTCAATAGTCTTTGTGTACCTGAAGGTGCAAACGGAATAGCACCGCATGGCATCCTTCGGAAGTGATTGAAAAACGTCTTATAAAGTGTAGAGTTCAATCAATCGGAGTTGAAAGTACTAATTCATGAGATAAACAAATAATAGGAGCAACGGTGCAACTGAGAAGGCAAACTAAGCAAAAAGAGGGAGAGAGTATATTTTTACCTCTCTCTCTCTCTTTTCCTCCCTCTCTTATTTTTAAAAGTGAGAAAGAAGGAGAGAGAGAGAAAAGCAAGGGTGGGGAAGCAGAGAAACTGAGAGGAGTTTGATCGTAAAGTAGGAGGACGCTTGCGCGTATCCCGGGCGGGCGCGGACAGTGCCACAGGAGCCCGGCACCAGGGTTCATAGAGCTTCGCCCGGGTCGTCGCGACGCCGAGCACTCCCCCTGAAATCTCGTTACGCTCGCGAGAGAGACTCGAGCAATTAAGTTCCCGTTCGCCGCGAAATCAGTACGCTCCGTCGAAGGAAGGCAAACCGGGCAAAAAAAAAAAAATCAACCAAAAAAAAAATCTAAAAACCCAACAATTTTTTAAATAATTTTCTCCCCTTCTTTATTTGAATTTTCTTCATTGTGAAAGAGAATAAACTCACTACAGAAACGAGGGGAGAAAAGGAAAAAACAAGGCGCGATTATGTGACCGGTTTAAGAAGCCGGAACGTGATCGCGAGCACATGTTCCGGGATGCACGAGGTCCCGTTAATAAAAAGAAACAAAAACGTGCATAATATTATAATAAATGGATTATTAAATGAAGAGAATGAAGCAATGGTGTGATTAACATTATTTTATTTGAAATGTCATCCTCGTCCAACACGTCGTCGTGGTCGACCTTCTCACCATGAGGACATCCTCTTGCATCAACTACTACGTTCTGTGCCTCGTTTTCTGGATACTTTTGGGCATATCTGGTAAGCAATTAAATAGTGAAATGTGATAAAAAAAATGCATAGTCAAAAACCTGTGATTTTCCAATTGGGGAAGAAATATATAAGAAGGTGTATTTATTTCTTCTAAAGTAGATAGTAAAATTTGTGATTATTTTTCTCCTGGATATAACGGGGTAAAGAGGTTATTAAAGCCACTCTACTAGCCGGGTCAGCTGTGGTGGTACTTGAGGGGTATTGTATAATGCATATATCAAGCACTTGAATCGGTTTTCTCTTTATCCGAAAGTGGAGACGTTTATCCGGATCTGTCGATCGAATGGAGGAAAAAAGAAGTGGGCAAACAACCAAGACTCTCTCTCTCTCCTCTTTTCGTGAGGTGTTCTGCAAACTCCACTCGAATTTCTTTACTACTGCTTTGCAAGTCTCAAGCACTCGTATAACCCATGAATCACTCTTGCGATTGCCAAGAATCCTTAAAGAAGATACCGGTGAACTACATATACAACTCACAGCTGCAATACAACTTCCTCTCAAAAGATTCCACTATACTGACAAATTTCAATGAGGGATTAACGATTTCCTTGAGTCTACAGATGAAGGACTTTACGTACCCTCATATAAAGTTTCTCAAGTGTCTTCAATTTCCAAGTGAAAAAAATTTTACAGTATTTTTCTAAAATCGTACAGAAACATCAGTGATAATTTCACTTGAAACTTTTGCAAATTTTCGCAAATCGTTTCTCACTTTTTCAAATTTCTCCTTCTCTCGAGAAATGTTTTCCCGAAATGTAAAAATTTTGAAAACCTTTAAAAAAAATCCTAGTTTAATGTTTAAAAATCAGAATGTTTTTTTTTCTAAATTCACCATAAGGGACTTAGTGTAACAGCGTGGAGAAAATTTTTTACCGCGTGATAAAAAGAAGCAAGAAAAATCGTTGCGATAATTTTTTTTTAAAAACAAAATGAATTGACCGAAGTTTACAAAGACGACAAACGACGACGATATCAAGTTGGAAAACGAAAGATGATATCTGTAAATGACGTAGTTTATGAACACGATAAAGTTTCCAAGTGATGGATTTCAAAGCCTTTGGAAGCGCTGGTGGATGCTATCTCGGTATAGGAAAATGATACAGATATAGAGTTTCATATCAATCAAATTTTGAATCAGAATATGAATCAAGATACATATACCGATTATTCATCATGTAAAAAAAGAAGAACGAGCATCGCACTTATAAAATATTAATGGAGCGTAAACATTTTTCTCCATAATAATATAGTAGTCGCGCACTCCAAATATATATATTTCCCCTCAATTTGAATAATATTTTTCACGCTCGATCTTTTTATTCCCGTGAATTAAAAATTTACCACCATAAAAAAAAGGGTAAAATAAAAAATTGTCCCGACAATTTTTATTATTTATTTCAATAGTTTAATCCTAAAAACGTTTTTTAAATTATTCTATTCACTTTAAAATAAATAAACGTCTTTTTATCAATTTTCATTCTCATTTATGATAAAAATAAATCATTTTTAAAATTTAATTTTACAAAATTTATACAAAAAAATTATTTTTAAATTTTAATTTAAAAAATATATCTAATAGAGCAGGTGTATCATGAATAGAAAACATGTTGAATTTTACAAACTCCGTGGCAAATTTGATGTAATAATAAAATAATATTGCTGCAAATAAACGATCTTTACCTCTTGTTTTATTAACATTAGTAAATTAACAGTTAATGTTGCAATCAACACTGTTTACTATATACCCACCCAATTTTAGTATTATCACACGAAAAAATTTGATAAATTAATTTCCAAATAAATTATTTTTACAAAAATATAATTTATTTCATTTCAACTATATTAAGTGGAAATAATTCGGAAAGTCCTTTTCGAAAAATTTTTCATTTTAACAAATTGCCCCTAAATAACCACAAAGGTGTAATTATTTGATAGGAAAATATGTCAATTTTAAATCAGTGTTAAGCTTGTCCTGATATACGTTTCTCTCATCTGAGCTTTGAAGCTAATTCTGTAATTTCATCATCAACTTTATCAAAGTTACTTCAAATGGAGTTAAAATCAAATTCGAGAATTGATATACCAACTTGGAAGTGCTTTACTGAAATAATAGCCTTTTTGGATCAAAAGGTTTCTGCCAAGAACTATATAGAAAATTAAATTAATCTACTGTATATCCATTAGAGAAAATCTGAACTTTTAACACTTGTGACTAAATTTTTTTTCCACTTTTATGTGTATTTTATTTAAAGTCAGTTTTTACTTTACAGTTTTACCTTTGAGTAAAATATCCTTAAGTAAAAAAATATTCTCAATTAAAAAAAGATCCTTAATAATTATTTTATGAATATTAAAATAAATCAGTTTTAACCCCTTGTCTACTTGACCGTAATCTCAATAATCGTTTATTTTGACGCCTGATTGTGATCTATATCGTTGGAGTGGGGATAAGTCATCATTCGGGTACGCTCGTGCAAACTCGTATCAGACCGAATTTTCACGAGTCCGCACGAGCAGTTACGAACCTTTACGAGTCATACACATTAAACCTAACCTACGTCATTGCGGAAAATATAAATCCTACTGATTGCAATCATGAATTTCGGATAATTTTCCAAATGATAATTATTTTCCTGTTGTAATTTTTTTTTTTACATTTTCTTGACAATCAAAATTCATAAATATTTCGTAAGGTTTTTATGAAAAATTTGAACCTTTTCGCGAGAAAATTTTTATAAACAAGGCGTGAATATTTTGAATTACGCTCCTGACGTGACGTCATATGGGTTCCAGAAGTTTTTAAACCTGTCACTTTTTATATTATATAAAATAATACGATATAATAATTAACTAATCAAATATAATAGTTAATAAAATATTCTATAAGAATAGTGAGCTGATTAATAATAATTAATAAAACTTAAAGATAAATAATCATAAAATATAAATAATTATGTTATGAATAAATTATGTAACGTGAAATTAAAAATGTAATAAAGAGAAGACAATAAGGTAAAAATCTTTCTTTTCAGGTAAATGAATAAATTTCCTTTCACAAGTTACTTTATTGTGAGATTGAGATTCATTACTAACTAAAGCGAGAAAAATATACGGAAAATTTAAAAGTCACACCGTTTGATGTAAAGTTCATAATATTGTATTAAAAAATAGGTCAATATTAAATTTCAATCATCATTTTTTCGCTTCATAAAAGAAAAAATCGTTTATCGATATTTTGCAGTAAATATTTAACGCTTGTGTAAATTTTTCTCGAATAACTGAGTGTCTGCACATTTTCATGAAATTTTTTTTTTTTGGGAAAAAGGGAAAATGACTTGACATTTTTATGCCTCCGTGAATCAGTTAGAAGGCAACTAAACTTAATTATCTCATTAGAGCTAACACACTAACTACTCCTGCTGCGTTAACTCCAACATCAAAATGATTAGGCTCTATCCTGAAGCAAACGATGCCATTCACAACTTTTTTTTCTTTATTTTCTTATTAGTTTCATTATTTAATCTCTTTTTTCTCCCCTCCTCGTTTTTTCCCCTCTTTCTCTTATCTCTTAATATTAGAAGTGAAATTTAATCGAAAATGTTTCATTGACAATTTGAAAATCATCAGAAATGAAAAAAATTGAAAAATATTTTATTTTTCGAAAAAAAAATTCACTTGGAACTGGAAAGTTTTTGAAATTTGGTAATTAGGTGAGAATATTCAATCAATTGTGAAAAAATGTCGGCATCGGAGCATCAGGTGTGAAAAAGGTGTGTTAAAATTGTTTTTTCATAAAATCTCTCTTTGACACTTTACTAAGTCGATTGAATGGCTGCAGGGATTTTTGACATGAGAAAAGCGAAAGGAGGGAATAGTGGAACAATATATATATATATTTTTCTCCCTCTTACATGTGACCCTCCTTCGTTGCTGCTTTGATTTAACGAAGACTTATTTAACTCCACAGTTGAAACAACCGTCGCCTTAGATTTCCATCAATCGAGTGTGACGAACAAGAAGAAAATATATTGACAAAAAAATACGAAACATTTGTCAAGCTTCAATATCAAACCATTTGCGGCTTTTCTTATTTCACGTCTGGCTTAATTTCAAATTGCAAATAAAGATTTTTCTCCTTCCTCAGAGGGAAAGAATTTTTAGTTTGTCTGATAATCTTTTTTCTTTTTTTATTATAAAAGAATAAAAATTTTTCCTAACTCAATTTTTATTGTTATAAAGTCTAAAAGTTGATTTATGTAGAATACGTTTCGTACTTATTCGAACTGCCCCTTTTTTCAGATAGAGAGTATAAATAATTACCTTGTTAAAAGTTAAAGTTAAAAACTTTCAACAATGGAAAATGTTAATTTAAGAATTAATTTATCTAAAGTCTTTTAATCTCGCTAATTTTTATACAAGGGAGGCAACTCTTTGGGAACTTTTTTTCATTATTAACTTTGTTAGATGTTCATTATATAATTTTTATGCAATAAATTTATATAGTGTGTTTAATCAACTATTTATGACGTTACTGTGATTTACCAACAACAACAAAAAAAAATCGACGAAAAAATATCGCCTTTTTTAAAAATGAAAAAGCTTTATAATGTTCTATACAGTGTTTTACATTCTACACTTTATTATCACATTATTTTTAAAACAGAAACTCTAAAACTAGAAAAACATGAACTGACCCTATTGTATAGACCATGATTCGGGGATAAGTAAGAAAAAAAATTTTTATTAAATATTAGAAATTTTTTTTTGTTAAATTACAGTTTTTAGGTCAAGGTATAATTATTTTAATAGACCTGAAAGTCTCAATTCGTTTTCAAATCAGACAGAGACGTATTCACTGTACATCCGAAGGTTTCGGCATTCAATTGAATTTTACCGATTGATTCAATTACGGGAACAGGGTCAGTCGAATCCGAGACTTCCGACAGAATACGAATCAAAAGGACAGACGAATTTTAAAGCAATTCTTGATTTACTTTTTTCGTGTTCCACTATTCCATTTTTTTTTTTTTTACTATTTGTCTTAAATTGAATTACAAGTGAATTTTTTCTTAACAGATCATGAAATCAAATACTTAAGGAAAAAATTTTCCCCCTTATACAAATATTGTAAAATATAAATTCACACATTTAATCTTAATTTCGATCAATTCAATTAGTTCGTTTTTTCTTTAATTTACGTAAAATTACGTCACGCAAAATTACACTTTTCCAACGTTCTTTAACATTTTCCCCCCTTTTGGAAAAATTTTCCATGAAAAAGAGAAACTGAAATTAATATGAATAATGAAGGACAATAATCTAGAATCTAGAATCGAAAATTATTTGATTTTCTCACCGACCCTATTAAGATTCTAATCTTTCGTTAATTTCAGGCTTTATTAAATATGACTTTGTACTCGATTGACCTTTAAATCTTGTAATTTCATTAAAAGCTTTTGATCGTGATTAAAAAAACATTTCTTTCATTCCAGAAAACAATTACATTTTATAAAAACGTGTATTTTACAAAAGAATAAAAAATGTTTTTTCCATTATTTTTAATAACTTTTTTTTCGAAAAAAAAATTTCTTTTGAACAATGACATTTTGATACATTTGGGTCACTTGGACCTGAACAATTTTGGTGGATATATTTTTTTCCGTGAAATTTATAAAATAGAGAAAAAATAAATTTATATTTTGCTAACCGTGGAATTTTATTGTATTAACTAAAAATAAATTGCTTGATAAATAGTTGATACCTATCGATATTATACAAGAGTGATGATTTTTTAATTTACTTCGATAAACATCATATGAACTTTATTTGTGTATGAGAACTTCCCTTCAAATTGAAATTAGGAAAAGTAGAACTTAATTTCATCCATCATTCTCACGTTGTGTACATGTCAGAAATAATAATTAGTAAACTTAATCATCAAAAAACTATTATTATTTGATAATAAAAATAATTCGAATCCATGAAAGTATTTATTGATTTATTATTTTAGTTTACACAGAAATTAAAAAAAGAGTACCGTGAAACTTATTTCAGTTAAATTATATACTTCAGGAAAAAATATTCGTAAAGAGAAAATTAATTAATTAAAGAGAAAATTATATTTTTGAAAATTTTTTTCAATATATAATTATTTTTAGATTATATATTTATTGTTCGACTACTTTCGAAATTTTTTTTACTAATACACAAAAAAAAATATAGAATAATACAAAAACGAGAGTATAAAAAAGAAAATTGATGAGTAGCGAGTATTTTCGAAGGGGAGTTAATTTCCCAAAAAGAAAAAAAAAATTATACCCAACATTTGCTGAGCGATTTATTCAATGACTTGTCTAAAATATCGAAGAAAGCACGAAAATGGAAAGATCGACTTTTTGTCGAGCTTTTTACGCGTCCTGATTTTGCAAGTGGGTACTTATTTTTCTGCAACGTTAATGATAGTCATTGTTCTCGTTGTATAGAAATGAAGACATTTCCCCAACTGCTAATTGTGGTAAATAATCGTTCCCGTCTGAATAACAAAAGAAATTTTCTTTTAACGCAGTGAAATTGTTTTTGTTTTGCTTTTTTATACATTTGCATTATTGTACATACTATTTTTTTATTTTACTCGATAAATATTTATATCTACGAATTTTTTCATTTTATTAATTTTAATAATTTTCCAATATTTATTACAGAAAAAGGACAAAAAATATTTATTACAGATTTATTTTATTTTACAATAATAATTAAAAAATTCGATTTTTAATAGATACTGATCTTTTCGGGTAGCGTTGTTGGACAAATTTTTGTCAACCTGCAATTTTTCTTGACACGCGTAAAATGCGCTTTGAACAACGGAAGGAAGTTGAAGGTGGAAGAAAGGTCGGAGGGTTAACGGAGTGGAGGAGACTGCATGAAATATTTCGTTACACCAAGAAACATTTAACGCTCCCGTGAGTCACGATAAATCGCTAAATAAAGTTCCAACGGCAAGGAACGATCTTTACGACTTGGCGAATTCGCAGATATCGCAGAGTTATGCAATTTCTTTTTAAACTCAAAACACTATAAGACGTTAAATTATTGTGAATTTGTCATTTTCCTCTGATGGTAATATAATAATGTAGAAATAATCTTTTTTATATAAATCTTTTAAATAATCTTTTAAAATAGAAAAAAATAAATCCCGGTTTTTAATTATTTCCATTCAAGTAAAAGTAATTCAATTTGCGGTCAATTTCCCCGTCTACTAATTTTTTAATCCAGGAAATGTTTTATTAGATAATTTCTTAATAACTTTACATTATTAATTTATCAGTATTACTGAATTCGTTTTGCTTAATTCATTCAAAAATTTTTTTAAAAATTAATTTAGTTTGATATAATTATAAATTAAGATGAGATTTAAAAGTGAGAGTAAAAAATTTTAGAAACTTTTTTTTTCTCCCTTTCACGTAACAACTTTTGAACGAAATTAGACGAAATTATTTGGAGCTTACTTTATTTTAATATGCAGAATTTAATGAGATTTCCAATCGTTTTTCAAAACTTCTCTTATAACTTTTAATTTGACTGAGTAATCGCTCTTGAAAGTTTAAAGCTGATTTTCAATAATGCTGGCGGCAGTATTGTCCGCATACAAAATGTCAGTAATGTAAATACATACATGACAGAAAATTATTTCTTCTTTTGGGATTTTGTGGCATTTGTTAAAAAAATTCTATTCTTCATTGTACTATCAATAATAATTAATAGAAAATAATACATAATCATGCTAATTAGGATTTAATAGATATTTAGATTAGTAATTATTATTCTGAGTTCAGATTAATTGCAAAATATTTCGAAATCATGTTGACCATGATAATGATGTTGATGATTACAGAGAAAATAGTTATTACACTAATTAGAATGTATTAACAAAATGTTAATTGGCTTTTCTAGGTAAAAATATTACTCCCATATGTTTGCAATAATTATATCTTCAAATTTAGAAATCAAAGAGGAAATATATCTATTAAATGATAATAAAACAAAATAATCACTGTAAAAAATTTATTTTATATAATAAATGAAATTGCAGAGAAAAAAGAAATTCGATTGGAGTTTTTCAACACTATCGAAAATCTTTACAACCGTGTTATTTTTAAGTGGAAAAATGTCGAGTTAGATTAGTCAGAAACTACTGTAAAACTTTCTGTCTGGCTTGGACATAGGTAGTAAAACTTTTTTAACCACAGCAACCAAACTCAATCTACTGCCTGGCTAAACGTATATATCTCGACATTTAAATAATAATAAGAAACTCTCGTAAACGAAATTATCTTACAAAATTAAATTAAACGTAAAATTTACAATTTTACGATTTGGAAAATTTTTCAAACGAAGGAGGTCAACATCAGGGTTGACAATTTCTTTTTTATTTGGATTTTTATACTCTTCGAGGTTCAGGTTATTTTTATGATCTTGTTATTTGGGTTACAGGCGTTTGACACTTTTAAATAAACGCGATGTGTAAAATGTTGTGAATAATTATTTAGGTCTGAAGATCCGCTAATTTAAATAAATAGGTCTCATTTCTTAGTGGGTCTTGCTCCAACAACCCTTATTTGTGAATTATTTCACTGTTTTAATAATTGTAATTTATTCGAAGTTTTTTATTATTTGACAGATTGAGGTTATGAAACCTACCGTGTACACTGTGATAACTATCACAGAATGAAATTAATAGTCGACATCTTCTTCAATATTCTGAAGACAATTAGCTTTCTTCTTTCTCAATTGAGCACAGTTTGCGTA
>JUFY01033412.1:4851-21909 GCA_001855655.1 Leptopilina clavipes
ATTGTAAATAAGTTAAAATAATCTATACACGTATTAAACACTCGCTAAGTAAAATAAAAACTATATTATATGTGCTAAAATTGTGATTAATAATTATTGTGTTCACCTATACCAAAAAAAACCTTAAAGAAAAGAAAAGAAAGTTTAAACCGTGCTTTAGTAATTTACTACAATTTGACTAGGACTAATCTAGCACGAGAACAACCATATTTAACTAACGTTAGTCTAACGTTAGTGACATTAGTAACGTTTGCTCATGTTAACTTTTCCACCTGGGAATTATTGTTATTTACCAACTTTTTACACAGTGTACCTAAAAAAATTAGGTTTTTCCTAATTTTGCAATTCATCAAGCTTTACTTACTCTCTAAATTTGAATCAGCGATAATACCACTGGTTTCAATCAGCGTATATACGCTGATGAATTAGTGAAATTTCACTGATTTGTCACTGATTCATCAGCGTATACTCGCTAATTGGAATCAGTGGTATACTTATAGCTGGAAAATCAGTGGTTTTCGCTGATTCAGATTTAGAGAGTAATAAAAAATAAAGAAAAAATGTAAAATCATTATTTGAACATTTATTTAAGGTTTAAATAAATTATTATATTTATATTTACTCAATTTTTCACAGTGTACTTCGAGAAATGCTTTTTTTCTCCTAATTTTGCAATTCATGGAGCTAAATATAATAAAAGATCAAGAATTTCGGTGAAATCATTATCTGAACAATTGTTTAACAAATAATTTCATGTTAATTCCTTATTTCTTATAATTAGCCACATAAATTTCAAAATTAGAAAGACACTGCATCTTTCTAGGTGCAATGGTAAGAAATTTAATAACACGGAGAAAAATGAGTTTGCTGTTATATGGACAGTTAATTTTTTGCTATGGTAGCTAAGAATTAGCTGTTACAGGTAAAATTATTAGATATGAAAGCTAATTATTAGCTGTATTAGCTAAACTTAATTGCTATCCATATAATAGCAATTGAGTTAGCTAGGGTAACTAATTTTTAGCTAACGTAGCTAAACTTTTTTCTCCGTGAAATAACAACAATTTTTTGTTTAAACAATTGCTAAAATGTAAATTTAACATTTAATATAAATTTGTTATTATGATTAACTTCATAAACTGCAAAATTAGATAAATACTGAATTTTTCTACGTTACGTACTGTGGAAAAAAAGTTAATAAACAACAACAATTACTTGTTTAAACAATGTTGACTAATAGTTATTGTTTTAAATTTAACTTAATAGCTTATTTAATTTATTTATTTAATACTGCCAAATTTATAGAAATTTGCTTTTTTCTATATTTTCTAAAAAAAACGAATAGGTAATTGCGAATTACCTTAATAATTTCAATTTTTTTGACAATATAAGATTAAACAAAATTTTACCCTACCTTACGCTCGCTGGGTTAATTGGTAATAAAACTGATGTTAATTTTAATATTAGTAAATCTGTAGAAATATTTTTCGGTGACGATTGCTCACGATGAAGAATAAAGAGAAGGAAACGGTTCGAGTTAAAAATCACGATACGATAAAGCTTTCCAGATTTAATACTTGTTTATTTATCTTACGGCGTTTGCCCCAAGTTGCGAACGCTGGTACTGTTATAGTCTGACCTAGGACGCAACACAACGTCAATCAACGTTTACGAACTGCCGCAAATGTTACAGTTCCATTGGCATTTCATGTTATAACAGGAAATGCCACTAAAAACAAAGATCTCTTGCAATTATTCCAATTTGCAATATATTATTGTCTTTAGAGTAACAAACGTGAATTATTTTGTGCAAACCAGAAGTGACCTACATGGGTGGGTTTCTAAATTTAGATTACTTGAAATTGCTCTGGGATATGTAGAAATTTCGAATTTTCCTCAGTATTGGAACTATTTACCAATCTTTCTCATCAATAGCAAATACAATAGTAAATATGGGGAAAATTATTGTCAATTAATTCACTATTAATTTAAACTAACTATAAGAAGTGCTATTACAAGAAACTGCATGTTAGTGGCGCTTGAATAATGAGATTTTATCTAATTGCCCTGGGGGATAAAATGTTTAATTAAATTGACTTTACGTAAGAAAAAAGCATTTGATTTGACCTAGGTACTTAGGTATTGTAATGCAGAGGTAATTTTGACTCTAATGAATGGTAAAACCAAACGCATCTGTTTAAATATCATAAAGTCACCTATCTGATCAGAATAACCTGACGCAATAAAAAAACGAATAGAAAAATTTTCTACGTTTGGAGTTTCTCGACCAGTTTCTCGCTTTAAAATTTAAATTGTAAGTTGAGGCGCTGTTACTAAAATTACATGTGTGAAACTCGGAAATTCTGGTTTTACACAAGACTCTCTTTACTTTCCATGAAGTTGAACAATTTGAAGCTCTACACTTTCTCATTTCTAGAAAACTCAACTTGGCTTCAGATTATATTTTTTTGGATTAAACGATTTTCCTCCTGATAAAAATAGACAAAGGTAGAGCAAATTCACATTATAATGTTATTGAGCTTTAGGTACAGTACAAGTACTATTTACTGTGTCAAGATAAGAAGTATTTTTTTTGCAACCTGCTTGACATTTATGGACCTTTTATTGACTGAATTTTTTTAGAGGATAAACGATTTTCGATCGAAATGCTAGAAGACCGTTTACACAGTGCAGTAATTGAGAATTCCGGAGTGGAATTTAAGAGACTTCTGTTTTGAACAACTTTAGATTCTTCCAGTCTGTTTGGTATGTACACGTCGAGTGTACACTGTACTGGCAAGCGAAATCGAAACAATGGATTCCCTATTTCGATGCAGCACCAGTCGTGCGGCAGTGTGCTTCCGCATTTCCATGTGTGTAAAATGCGTTGGTTTCGCGAATGTATAGTCATATATGCGTCGGCCCTCTTCATAAAGTCATAACTCAAGCGAACCCCCGACGCATCTCTCTCGGCATAACATTTAAAACGATTTCCGCTGGCAGCGGTGCCAAGACCATAGCAGTGTTGTTTCGGGGATAGATTAACGAAAACGCCAGTAGTCATACGGACTTCCAAGGGGTAGCTTGGTAATGGGACGGGGCGTGTTGGCACTGCTTTGGCAGTTAAGCATCGTTCAGGTCCGAAACTAGTAAATTCTGGAGCCCTGCTTTAGCACCACAACCCGCCATGAGTATCTTCCTGACTGTTATAGAATAAGTCTTCCAATTGCTTTTTTATATCGGTAAGAGGTTCACTTTTATTGTTTCACGTCGTTTTATAGTTTTATTTATAACACATAACAGTTTAAAACGTGGGGTAAATTCGTTCGGAATGCGAGAGTAGTAAGAAAGTTACTAATAGTGTTTTTAATGTTAAACTTCTCAACTATTGGGACTATATAGTCACAAAATTGTAGTCCTACAATTAGCAATATAAAAAATTTTCAACATTATTTTGAATTATTAAATCTACCAAACGAAAAGAAAATCTAGTTAAAAGAAAAAGAACAAAAGTTTATTTGTAAATTCATTTTGATTTGTATTCAATGCCAACACTGTACTAAGTAAATAAAAAAAACTATGAATAAGGTTTTTAAATTCAAAGGAAGTATAAATTGATTTCTACCAAGTTACACAATTTGTGTAAATTTAATTTATCGTTTGAAGTTCTCTGTATGTTTGTTTCATACTACCAAATACAAAAAGGATTATAATCCATTTTATTTAAAACTTGTGAATCGCCTTTATTAGACAAAAGAAACATAACAAATATTGCACAGCACATGAAAATAATGGAAAAATTTCTCATAGTAAATCTTGTTTTTTTAAAATTTGAGTTAAATAATAATATCCCAGCCCTGGCATTTGCCGAAACATGGTAAGTTTGATAATATATCGTGAGCCTCATAGTAGAACGAATCCTGCGCTCTCCCTATTTTACCTCCTACTCTGACTTTCCTCCTAAAACTACACTTTCGGCGTTAAGAGATTAACTTGTCGCACATACAACAAGCAAAGTCCTTGAAAAAAAAGTACGAGACCATTAAAATTATCATTTTGCAGGAAAAATTGTCAAAGGTTATATACATTGATAGTTTCTTGAAACAAATGTCAAAAAATAGAAGAAAAAGAATAAAGTACTATAATTATTTTAAAATTTCTTTATGATGGTAAAAATAAAAAAAATTCTCCACAGGAAAGCATAAATCGAAATTTAAATAAAACGAGAAAACAAGTATTATAAAAAGATATTTAAGTATTTTTATACGTGAATTTCAAATTATGGATAGGAGATTTTCAGATTAACCAGCTTACAATAGCAGATTCAATAACTTTGAAAATTTAAATGTGAAAGCTTTACAAATCAATCGTTTTCAAGAGAAAAGCGTTTCTCTTTGAAAATTCAGTATTTAATGTATCAATGTTCAAAAGCTTTCAATTTTCGACGAGTTTATTCTCAGTGCTTCCAACTCGAAAAACAATGAAATCTAACCATTTTGAAATTAAAAGCTTTTGCACGGCAACTTTAAACCACTTTCTGTAATTTCTCAATCAAACAAATATTTACCTGCGTTGCAAACGTTTTCAAAGAAATGAATAGAAGTTAATTTATTAAGCTTCAAAAGGTTTCAAATCAACGCCTAAAAAGTTCACAGCAATTTATACTTATTGCAATTTCATAATAGGGGAGAGTGGGGCAAAATCAGGTAACAAAAAAGAATCTTCAGTTTAAAAAAAATCAAAAGAACGAATAATTTAAATCACCCCCAGAATTTTTTATTGAACATTCAAGTATATATGTGAAAATTAGAATAATTGCGAGAAAAATTTTTTTTCATTTAAATTAATCAACATTAACTAATTTTTTCTACATTTGAAAATTTTTTAAAATCGTTTTTTACCCCTAACTTTAAAAAATTGTACTGACAACTAGTTATATTTTTCTTTAATTTTGTAGAATTTTTCAAGACACATCTTTTGAACTATTAGCAAACATTTTAATGTAATTCTATTCAAAGTTATTGACATTTTAATAATTCGAAAAAAAAGTTTTTTGACCATAACTTTTAAAAATGTTCAAATACTTAAAAATATCTTTCTTTTTTTGTCAAGGTCTTTTTGAGACGCATATTTTGACCCATTATTGAACATTCTATTGCCATTTTAGTAAAAATTATTGACATTTTAAAAAATGGAAATTTTGAAAAATTTGACTTTTTGTATTTTTTCGGTATTAAATTGTCATCTAAGTTTTAATATTTTGTATCCATTTTATACCCGCTTTGATAACGTATCGAATGACCTATTTTTGAACTTTATACGACTTAAAATTAAGAAGTTATTAATATTTTAAGAATTCAGAATTTTCCAAAAAAAGAATTGGAATCATTTTTGACAATATCTTTTAAATTGATTAAATTTTAATAAATAATTACTCTATTACATAAAAATGAAATGTAGTAAAAACATTACATAAGACAAAGGGAGAAACATCTGTTAGTAATTACTTAAGGTGAAAAGATTGTAAAAATTATACATATTTGCTTCTTGTCAAATAATGTCAGAAATTAAAAAATTGCATAAAATGGATGAATTTGCAAATTTAAAAATTAAATAAAATTTTTTTTTCAGTACTGTATTTGGAACACACTTTGGCTGGGATGGAACATATTTGTAATTTGTTTTTACGTCAGTGCTGGAGTTTTAGATAAGGTATAGTCAAAATAAAATTTTTTTCAATAAATATTCATTTCTTGTTACTCATATTAAAAGTAATATACAACAAAAAAATATATATTTAAATACATTAATCTTAAAATTATTAATTTATTATTTAAATTTATTACCTACTTATATTGAATAGTTTTGTTCAATAAAAGATTAAAATTATCTTTGATATTGTTACATGACAAGTTTTAATGTTAGAGATTACTTCATTCTGATTGTTTTTATAGTGCACGTTAACGTGAATCATTGAAACAATAGAACTAATAATAGGTAATTTATATTTATGAAGAATTAATTTTACAAATTGTATAAATTTGTCCTTGTCAATTTACTGATTTTTCTTATTGTAATAAGGTGAATTCCATATCAGTTTAGCACAAAGATTTCGTTGACTTTTGGAATTTAGTTGAAATTGGATAAAATTAACCCTTTAATATTAATAAATAAAATCCCCTACAAGAAATTTCTTGTACATTTTTGTTTGAAAATGCAATATGTCTTGTTCTACTTGATGGATTTTAATTTTTAAACTCTTAATTTATTCGTTTTCTTCTTTAGTTTTTTAATAAAAGAAAACAAGTATTCTCTCTAAAAAAATTGTTGTGTTATATATTTATTTATGTTTGATTAAAAAAGCATTTAAATTTAAAAAAAGAATTAGATTTCGTTTAAAATTGTGATATTGAAATTGTTTTCTACAAAGATACAATTTTTGTCACACTGTACGCTGCGCTGGAAAGTAAAACTTAATTTTCTTCTCAAAAACTACTGGCTATCCCATAATTAAATATACAGGACATGTTCAACACATTTGTGACTACGTTTGGTAAAAAGATGACAAAATTTAAAGGTAGCATTTTTTAAATATAGCGTTTTAAATAAATACATAAATTATTTAAACAATTAATGTAAATAATTTTTTTATCTGTATTTTTTAAATGAAAGTATATGTCAAGATGAACAAATTAAGAGTTTAAAAATTAAAATCCATCAAGTAGAACAAGACTTACTGCATTTTCAAAAAAAATGTATAAGAAATTTCAAATTAATTTTACCCAATTTTAACTAAATTCCAAAAGTCAACCAAATCTTTGTGTTGAACTGACATGAAACACCATAAGAATAATTTTGTTATATAACTGAATTTTGTAAACTTGATTTTAGAAAAGTGATGTACTGAATTTTGGTACTGGCAGCTTTTCTTGGTGGCTGGCTAATGGACCAGGATGTAAACCAATTTATGACAATATTGAACCAGAATTTTTTCGACCAGCAAGACCTACCAATGTAACTGGTTGTATCTTAGAATATGAAGTAATCGAAATTTTACATGCGTCCATTCAATGTATTTTGGCTGTAAGTTTTCTCTATTTGCTCCATTTTTGTTTCATTAAAAAAAATAATTCTCCAATAAACTGGAATTCTATTTTTTATTTATTTTTTTAATTAATAAATAATTATTTTTATTAGTTTATTGACTGCTTAAAATTTCATTACATTTAAATTTTTAACTTTTTATTTTGTCATTTTTTGGAATTCTTTTAGACACTACTTTTTCAATTTCATTACCATTTTTAATCATGTGTAATTTATTTTTTGATATTCAATGTTAATTGAATTCTTCAGACAATAATAATGAATTTCTCCTATTCATTCTATTAATTTTTTTTCAAAATCTAGTTTTTTTCTAAAACTAATTCCTCGTTTTAGGTCATAGCAGTCGTGGGTGGAATATGTCTTAGCCGCGTTTTTCTCGAAGAAGACGATAGCTGTGAGTACAAAAATATTTAAGTCATATAATTCACTTAAATTTATATACATACATAAGTATCCCTAAAAAATATATTCAAAACTACTTTGAAGTATGTACACAAATACTTTTTGTACAAGAGTATAAAAAAAGCGTCACACTATTACTAGAAGAAAAGCACATTCGCACAATTTTTTCACACAAGCTTATTCTTTTCTGTGTTTATGTGATCTACATTTATAAATTTCAGAATCTCAAACAGTTTTTTTATTTTTTTTTATTTAAGAACAATTAAATTTTCTTTCGCGTCTTCATTTATATGGCTTTAGCTTTACAAAAAACAATATTGGCTATTAAAGGTTCTCAAGTAACAAATTAACATGCAAAAATCACGCTTTTAACATGAGTTAGTATTTTTATCAATTTAATTTTCTTTTCATTATTCTAAATTATAATCGATCGAAATAATCGATTTTTAAATGTAATACATGGTGAAATATTCATTTTTACTTTTTGGTAATTGGAAATAATTCTTGAAAAAAGGGATTGTCGGTTACAGTTGATTTCATTGGTGGATTTGATCCTCCTTTTTGGTAAGTGCTTCGCTTATCTAAATTTCATCTGCACGCTTTCTTTAAAATTATAATAATTATTATTATTGCTATTGCTAATTTCTATTATACATAAAGCATGAAATTCAGTATTAGTGGGATACCGAAGGTTTGTGTACTACGGAATTTAATTTTAATTATTTTCGAGTTCTTAATTTTCAATTATCTTTCTTTCAATTTTTCCATTATTTTCCTTTACGAAAAATCCCGGTGATGGCAAAAAAACAAAAATGATTATCCACCACATCAAATAATTTGGAAATTCTGCTAAAGAAAAATATTTTATTTTATAAATAAACTTGGTAAACAGTGAATTTTATTTAAAAATTTAAAAACAATATAATTTAACAAATTCGACTCCTCTTATCCTTTTTATTATTAATTACGGTACATGTTTAATTAATAATTATTATTTATTTTAACTATTATTCAGTGTTTATTTCTGAAATTTTTCGTTCTTGATTGGAAATCAAAGGACAGAAAGATTTGGAATCTAGTCAGTCGAAATTAATTTTTTTTTAAATTCATATTGAATAAGTAAATGACATTGAATAAAAAAGGACTGTGGGTAAATTTCAGTTGACTTTGTCGGAGGCGGTGACTTTGGTTTGGCCGGGCACACGGCATTACATCCAATGTACGTTAGCTACTCGGCACTACCACCGCCTGTCTACTCCCATAAAAATTCCAATCAAAACTTCTCATGCGGCACAACTAGTTCACATCAGTCGACTTTCCCGAAACCCAGTGAAAAGCTCATTAATAGTATAGGTCGTGGTCGAATTAACAACAATAATAATAATAATTTCTTCAAAAACGATAATACAGTTCGCAGTAATCGAAGTAATCAAAATCAAAATTTTGAACACATTGACTATTCAAATGATTATTCGAATCCATTTGATCATTTACAAAGACCCGTGTCACCAATCAATGAATATGATTCATTGGAGGATGGTAATATATTTAAGAAAAATAATCGAGCTCATAACTATAATTCCTCGAGATATAGTCCAGTGATTGCTCAAAAATCAAAATCAAATCGAAACAACACGAACAAACAGAATAAAGTTCCTATTAATAAGCCGCGAATTTTTACTGATTATATTCGTGAACATCCATTAAGATCGTATTATTCTGATCCAAGACTGGCTGTTGAACAGCAACAGCAGCACAGCTTAAATAGACGTGACGGTGCTAACAGGAGTAAGAGAGACAGTAGACCTCTATCCATGTTTGCCACAAACTTTTAAAAATGTTTTCTATATGAATATATTTATACATTATATATATTTCTAGACCTATTATTGTTATACAAAGACTTAACACAAGACTTTTATCGAATTGACAAAAAAAATTGTAAATAGTAAATAATACTGTTGACGGACTATTTTTTTAGACGTTATTTTATTTTATTTTTTTTGCTATTTCGCTTTTTTGTTCTTTGGAGTAGGGAATATTTTTTTTCTGTTCACTTTAAAAAAATGTCTTTGAATTTTTTTTGTTTTTTTTTTCATTTCCTAACTCTTGCCAAATATTTAGATTTACATTTTCAATGTCTTTCCCTATCGAATGTTTTCCCATATTTATAATTAAAAAGGATGCATTAATATTTTCTAAAATGATAATTTTCATTGGATTCAATTTTTACTTGAAAAGAGAATTTTTATTTAGCCAAAGTTTGTAAGGTACAATTTCCATTGAATTAAATGTAAAAGAATGAATAATTTTTATTTTCTTTATATTTTAGAATATTTATTAAAATTTTTATATTTTCCTAGTTCATCAAATTTCAATTTCGACAATTTTTTTTGTAAGAAATAAAAATGTCACTCAATCGACATTGTACTTTAGAACATTCGATAATATAAAATTTCTCGATTCATTAAAAAATAAGAAATAGAAATAAAATTCGGTCTAATGGAATTTTGGAAATATTTATGCTGTTTTTTCTTTCTTGCAATGGTATTACGTTTTAGAAATTAAAGCAAGCCAATTCTGGATTAATTTCTATTTCATTGTCAAATAAACATTTTTCGTTGTCTTTTCGAAATGGTTTTTTCTTGTAGAGCGTAATACTCGTGTTGCGTTGCATATAGACTTGAATGAATTTTTAGTGACTGTGATACTTAGAAAAATGGTCAAAAAGCCGCATTGAGTGCTTCAATTTTTATATATAATAGGAAAAAACGCTCATTCTGCAAATTATTTCTTTTTGCAAACAATTTCACGATTTTTGCATAATTTTAGTTCTATGTAAATAAATTGCATATATTGAATACAAATTTTTCTTGTTATAAAAAATTGATTTTACTTGCAACAGTATTTATCCCATGATATTGTATTGACAAGTGAATATTCAATTATCAATTTACATTAGGTTTTTTTTTCATTTTTTGAAATATTTAAAAATATTATTGTATCGCATTTAAAGGGATATGGTTCTTAGTAAAAGGAACTTTTTTTTATTTAAGCATCACGGTTTATATTTCATTTGCATGGTAGTAGAAATTTAACTCTTTCGTTAATTATTATTTCCATAAGTATATTTCTGTAATAGTTTTAAAAAATATCTGTTTTATATATAATTGAAAAACTATTAAATAATTTTTTTTTTGAATAATATAACATTAAAAATATATTATAGAGTGAATATATTTATTTATAAATTTAATTTAAACTCAATTTGAAATATGGAAAAATTTAGTTTGATTTCCGTTTATATAATTAAAATCTTCTTTAATTTTTATTTTGAACAATGTTAATTTGATAATTTGTTAACTTTGGTTGCGAAAGGGTTAAATGTTTATAATAGTTCATCCCTTATTGTTGGAAATCGAAAAATGCATTAATTGCGTTATTATTTTGCAAATTTTGGAAAAAAGAAAGTATTTGTTTCGTTTATAGGTTTGGAGGCCTTTTTTCGTAGTTTATACTTTAAGTAGTAAATATGTACCTTGAGTTGTATTTTGAATTATTTAATTATTGTATTTCACTTTTCATACCATTTCAGTGGCTACAATAAATGTGCATTACAATACTAGTGCTTGCTTTTTTATTTATTAACCCTTCACTCTACTTTTTTCCTCTTTTAACAAATTTTCTATATAAATTTTCTCTGGTTTCTGGTAAATAATTATGTAGTGTTTTTTTATAGTATATTTCTATTTGTAGAAAAAAAAATTTTGTTAGAAAAAGTATTATTTTTAAGAAAAATTTATTAAGATTTAGAAATTTTTATTTGAGAGAGAGAGAGTGAGAGATTTTATTTTAAAATATTAAAAATCGAGGGGGAATTCACTCTTGTAGTTCACTGTACACTCTTCTTGTAATACTCGTGTAATAATGCGTAATAATGCGTTATTACGTAGTAGTAATAGCCCTGTAATATGCCATAATGCTTGTCAATACGTGTAATAACGGTAGTCTTTGGTACACTTTCATGACAAGTGAATTCTCCCTCATTAAAAATATTTTTAGTGATATTGAAATTTTTTTAAGCAGAAATAATCTGCTTGAATATTGAGATAGCATGATGATGGGAAATATCATCGTGAAGGAAAAATAAATACGATTTTCTTTCGACAGTACACAATAAGAAGAAGAAGAAGAAAAAACAACCTCAACCATTGTACAGTATTGAATATTCACAACCGGAGCCGCCAATTCAAGACGAAAGTGTTTCGCCAAAACCAATGACACCACGTCGTGTAAAACGTCGCTCGGTGATATCACGTGACGGAACAAGACGTTCGAGTCGACGAAGTTCAGTGCGACAATCGAGGAGAAAAAATCCCGTTAATCGAATTATGGATCAACAAGAGGGTCTCTATGCAAATTCATCAATTAGCAATCTTACCAATCAAAATGTCTCGTCGTTGTCGCAGGGCACATTGAATTATGATAGAATTGCCAATAATTGGGAGAGAGAGAGGAATCTTAATTGGCAACCGGAAGCGATGAATATGGCCGTTTCGACGCCAACTTTATGGAATCAGGATTCAAATTATTCGAATTGTACAAATTTTCCCAGTCAACATTTACCCCAATGGGACGGCAGTAGTTCGACAAGAAATTTAACTGACAATTGGCAGGGGAATCAGCAAATGAAACCATGGCAGGGACAGAGTAATCCAACATTTCAGCCAACAAGTACGCAGAATATTCATGGAGAAGATGTTGATGAACTTTATAGTAATCGGCCGGCGAGCGCAAGATCAAGTTACAGTAATTATCATGGTGTTCGAGCGACTCCACAAGTTCCTCAGAGGACTGATATTGTACGACAAAGCCAGAGGCAATTTGTCCTCAGTGGACCGCCAGCCTATCAGGACACCGTGATTTAAATATTGTCAGTTCGATTGAGTTGGAAATTCCAAAAGTGTATCAGCTTTTTATAAATTTCTTATTTTTTTGATTAATTAATTACAGAATAAATTTTAAAAATTTGTAACAGAATGATCCATAAATTCTGAATGTTCAAATGAACGAAATTTTTTGACGATATAAATATTTTCAAAAATTACTATCTACAATAGAAAGTAAAAACGTAAATTAAACATTTTGGAAACTTTATAATGTATTTTTTGACACGTGAAGCATTAATATTATAATAAAATTTAAATTTCCAGAAGAAATAAAAAATTTTCGTTCATTTGAACATTCAGAACTTTACGGGCCTGTAATAGAATCAAAATAGCCGATACACTTTAGGAACAAGAAACTCTTGTGTAAAAAGGGTATTTAATTTAAGTATTGAGTAGTTTGTAGTTTATTCAAAATATAGCAATAGGTACAAGAGTTTTAACTCAATTTTCAAATTATTCATTTTTATCTTTTTATTCTTATTTTATTAATTTCCTTATTTTTTTTATTTTTTTTTTATTATTTTTTGTTATGTTTTATTATTCTTATTTTTGTTTAATTTAGAATTGTAAAAAAGGAACAAATTAAAAAAAATTATTCTGGAATTTATTCAAAAAAATGAGAAAAAAACTCTTGTACCACTTTTGGTAACGTCATTGTACGTTTGCCATCATACATTAATTGAATGTAAGAATCAAATCATAGGCGATTTTTAATTATTTATCGTAATCAAAATTTAGTAAATTAATCGTGAAAAAGAGTAGGTCTTCCCCCTCGCCCCTCTTTCTTTCTGTATAAATATTTTTCTTTTTCACGTGATTTCCTCTTTTTTTTTGACAAAAATATTTTTTTATCTTGAAATGCAAACTATTTTTTATTAAAAAATTTTTCGAATCTTTTTCCATAAAAGGAAAGATTATAAAACTATTTTTTATTATACAGTTTTTCGAATACTGTAATAATCTTTTTTATAAAAAGAATTAAGTGAATTTTTTATACGCACCACTTTTTAATTCCAAGGAATTTAAAAAAAAAACATTAGTTGTTAATCTTTGAAATCTCATAGATTTTTAAAAATAAGTAAAAAAATATATAGTGCTTGTTTTGGAAAAATTAGAAAAAAGCTATAACTTTTATACTATAACTTTTAACTTTAGAAAAAATTATGAATATCGAGAGAAAAGAAAAAGCACTAAAAATTATAGGTACATATTTCAGTTTTGGAAAAATTTTGCTCAATGATTCAAATTGAAGGCGCTCTTTTGATTATTTAAAAGAAAATACACAAAAATACGCCTTAATCCAAAACTCAGGAACTTGTTTTTAATTCTCATAAAAGACTTCAATTTTTTCAAAACATTTTCAATATTTGAGACTGACTTTTTTTATAATCCATTTTCACATAAAAAATTTTTTTTTGTCTTTGTGGAAAATTTTTACATTACATTTTTATTAATTCCCGTGTGCTTCTATTTATTAGGTATAATTTTTTACCTTTTACATTACATTTTTTTAAAAAACATTACAATTTTTTATATTTAAAATAAATCTATCTTGAGATTTTATTATATTTTTGAAATTCTCTGTCTTTACTAAAAAATCTTTTCTTTTACGTTAATTTTATTTAAATTTTTTTTCAATAATGACACAAAATCAAAATGTTACAAATCCAAATTTGTAAATAGTACTGCCAATGTTTTATCGTTGCGATTTGACGGGTTAATGTCAAATAATAATAATAATGATAATGATAATGATAATGTTAATGATAATGATAATAATCCTTTCATGTACAAAGAAGACAATCATCTTCGTGTTTAATTAGATGAACGACTTATAATTAGAAATTTTTCACAGTTTAAATTGTGATATTTTAAGGATTTAAAGCAATTTTGCTTTTAGAGTTCAATGCCGTACTTTTTATCTTTTTTTTACCTTTTTTTATAGATTTTTTAAATGCCATGCTAAAACGTACAAAAATGTTGTTTCAAAGCAAAGGAAGAAAAAAAATTGTCCGATTCAAAAAGACAATTTTTTTTTCGATACGGCAAAATATATGCGTAAGAAAAGTACCAAAGTATTAAATATCATTAGCAATAAGTTGTAGTCTAATTAAAGAAATGTTCATTTTAAAAAACAAATAATTGTACCGAAAAACTGCAATATTTCTGGTAAAAATATTTTTTACCAGTAGAGTTAATTTAAGAAATTTATGCTCTAATAAGTGGTTTCGATTTTCTTTCTTTTTTTTCGCATATAAAATTAGGTCTGAGATAAATCTCATATTTAAATAGAGAACCTGATTTTGATAATCAACTAAGAATCTCATATAATTATAGTCAAGCGTCTTTCACGCCACTTAAAAAAATATTACTTACAATATTATACATTATATATGAGTTTATTTGTTTTGAACAACAAGTTCATACAAAGAGATTGCGTTGAGAAAATCAATTAATATTAATATGACGGAGCTTTTTACAATTTTTTTCTTTGCTTTCTTAAATAAAAGTCAATTTTAATCCGAAATCTCTTACATTTTTTTGATTTTAATAATTTATAAAACTTTTATAGAAAATTGTTTACCTAGTTTAAAACTCAGGAACAATTTAAATAATGCAACAGCTCAAAGAAAAAAAAATTGCGCAAATTAATAATTAGTTGGTATTAAATTAATATCGGACATACATACAAATTCATTTGATTATTTAAATTTAATGTAGAAAATGAAGACAATAAAAATTCAAATAAAAGTTATGAAATGATTATTTTTTTTTTCGATAAAAAATTATTATTACATCACTTTTTATTTTTTTAAATTTGTTTATTACTGTTTTATAACATGTATAAACAAATTAAGCATCATGAAACTTTTCACTATTGACACATTAATTATGCCACTTTGGTTGTTCTATTTTACAACCTATTTTTCACTCGACAAACATATTTTCAAATTGAATCAACTTCCTGTTTGTGAAAATATTTATGTAAATATTTATCATCTCTTGAATTTGTTTTAAGAAGTAAAATAATTATTATAAATATTAATAATAATTTTTATGTAGTTAATTATAAGGTGTTATATTTGTGAAAAATACATTTTGTGTTGTTGATTCTAAATTTGCCTGGAATGAAAAGACCTTGACAGTTTTGAACTTTAGGGATAAAGGTGTAAATTTTTCATATAAGTATATTACTTAACCAAGTTGTGCGATAAATATTTTGACAAGAGACTATAATAAGAATTTGTTTTGCATTAAATAATAAATATTCGAATTTAAAAATAAATAACAGGTAATCTAATATGTCAATAAAAATTGTTCATATGTTCAATTAGAAATAAAATATTCGTGTTCTGATAAGGAGTACTATCTTTAGAGAGAGAGAGAGAGAGAGAGAGAGATGATATTCTTATTTGCCTAATTACAAATTTTCCTAGAATATCGACGATTTCTGATACCCAAGAAATATATGGGACACAAAATATGTTTTTCATAAATGGAAAAATTAATCACTTATAATTATAATCCAAGTTATTTCAAAGTTTTCATGAAAATTCAACAAGTAAAGTAACAATAATCATATTTTCTTCTCGGAAATCAATCAAATCATCAAAAAAACTTGATGAATTATTGAAAATTTTCTTCGATAAAAAAAATGCACTGTTATTTGCAATTGTTTGATCGGCAGTGTAATCATAAATTTAACATATAGGCTCGTAAATTCAAAAAAAATTTTCCCAATAAATGTCTCTTGAAGACTCGTTTAGTTAATTAAACTGTACATTAATTAGTTATTAATATATTTTTTGAACACTGTAATGAGAGTAATTTGTATCCTGTAGTCATTCATTACTTTTAATGAAGTTTTAATTATATAAATTAGTAATTGAGTAAAGCTTTCTGAAGTGTGCTAAGGGTTTTCCATGGTATTTTAATTTTATTCAAACTTTTTCTTTTAGAAGTAAATAATGATAGAAACAACACCTGTAAATAGTTTCGAAAAAAATTGTTATTTAAAAAGTTATTAACAATTAAATTTTTAACACTTTTTTAGAAAAAAATGAATTACCTACTTTGATACTAACTGAAAAAATTTGATAAAAATTGGATAGCTTATTTAAAAAGCTTATTGTTGAAAATTCCAAACCTAGATTAAAATTATCATATGCAATTTGTTTAAATAATTAAAAATTGTTGAAAATTGAAGTCTGTTCTTAATGAGATACCGCATTTTATCCTAAATTGTTTGTAGAATAAAATGCTGTAAAGAAAATGTAATTATCTCATTAATAAAATACTTAAATTTTTATTTGTTTATAACATTTTTTAATTATTTAAACAAATTGCATGATAATTTTAAACTATGTTTGAAATTTTCAACAATAAGTTTTTTTAATTAAGTGATCCAATTTTTATCGAATTTTGTCAATTAGTTTCAAAGTAATTCATTTTTTTCGAAAAAGGTGTTAAAAATATAATTGTTAATCACTTTTTAAATAACAATTTTTTTCGAAACTATTTACAGGTGTTGTTTCTATCATTATTTACTTCTAAAAGAAAAAGTTTGAATAAAATTAAAATACCATGGAAAACCCTTAGCACA
>JUFY01033412.1:21929-56135 GCA_001855655.1 Leptopilina clavipes
CGATAAGTATACCACTGGCTTCAATCAGCGTATAGACGCTGATGAATTAGTGAAATTTCACTGATTTGTCACTGACTCATCAGCATATACTCGCTAATTGGAATCAGTGGTATACTTATAGCTGAAAAATCAGTGGTTTTCGATGATTCAGATTTAGAGAGTAAATGAAATTTTATTGTTTGACAGATTGAATTTATGTAACCAATTGTATATGTAAAAAAGGACACTAGTAGTATTGTGATACAAACTGTAACTGTTCAAGTCAGTCTCTAGCTTCGTAGTGCCACTGTTTCAGTTCTTATTTTTTGATCCATGAATTTTAGGTGAAATACTGATTAATAAACAAAAAATTCTTACTATGCTTGTTTTCTATAAATATTTATTTTTCAAATTTTCTATAACTATAGGAACCTTAAATTTTAAAAGCGATGATATTATTATAGTTACTGCTTTATATTTTCTACACTTTGTTAAAACTTAAATTTAAGTATAAAACTATTTTTCATATATTTTATTTGAATTTATATTTCATATATGGATGAACGTCTTCTTTATAGCCTTGTGAATGGACGATCAATGTAAGCGTAAATCGATCCTTCCCTACAAAGTATATATTTTATCCTTCATGAAAGCTAGGTATCGCAAAAAGTTATTGTTACCGATTACTTTTTCTTTTTAAATGTGAAACAGATTTATTACTATCCCTTTTGTATATTCATGTAAAAAATAATCATATACTATTTAAAAATTTTTATTTTTCTTTGCCAATATTTACATATTTTAGTCAAATAGTTTTAAAAATTATTTAATATTATATAGTATTTTCTCAATTCAACCTGTTTATCAAAAAGATATAATTTTTTTACTTTCGTAACATTTCATGACTGAAGTGATGAATGTGAAGCACTAGAATGTGGTGTTTGCTTACATTATAGATATTGCATATGGGTCTCTACCTTATTTATAGACATGATGTGTCAGTGTGTATATACATATAAAAGTATTTTATTTTTATGCAGCTAAAAAGATAATAATATAAATTAAAACAAATAAGTTCAATTTTTGAAATTTTTATTAAATAGTTGTTAATTTTCTTAAAAAGTTGATACAAAATGTAATTAAATTACACATTAGAGTACAATTCTATTGTTTTATAAAATTTAATCTTCATAATATCATCTTTTTTAATAATAAAGTTGTCCATTACAAAGGGTATAAAAGAGACTATGTCAGTAATTCAAGATGTCACAGTTTGATACATGCCCTTAACACAAAGCTTCTTGATGAAAGGCGATTCATGAGGTGATAAAACAACTCTAAGACCAGGATGGTGGAAATGCTAGGAATCCGTTTACGGTGCTAGAGTTAGCTGATAATAGAGGTATAAGGTAGGAGAAAAAGAGCAAATACATGAAGTATGAGTGTGTGTTATAGGCTATTGCTCACATAATATCAGACGATACGTTACAAAAAGGAAAGAAAGCAGGAGAGAATAATAGAGAAAGAAAAGAGACTTTGTAAGTTTTATGAAATAGGTCGAAAAACTTCTTTTTTTTAATTTTACTTTATCTGTATTTTTATCGTATTTTAAGTATAAAGTATACTTTACAGTCGAACTACAATGTCCGTTTCTTAATTGAAATTAATTTTTCATTATTCTAAAATATTTAAAAAGTAAAAGCAATTTGTAGGATTAATATAACATTTTCATACTAATTAGGTAGTTTAATACTGAAAGGAAAATCACAACTGAATTGTTTTCTGTCATGAGTTCATAGTATGTAGAGAATTTGTGGTTGTTTTACGTCGGTCGTAAATTACTTGGTCACCTTGTTATAGACAACTGTTATAAATTAAAAATTTCGTAAAATGTTTTTAAATTATGCTGTTATATTTTTTATTCATTTATTTCTACACTCGTCTATTACTTAATACTAGCTTGTACAAGTGTCCCCGTAGAATTTGTCTTTACAAATAATACCTTAAAATCTAAATCTATTAAATATTGCGTCTACAGAACGACTTGAAATTAGGAGTACTCGCATTTGCCTGGACCATACGTCTATTTGGGTTTTCTATATTTATATATATATAATATAAAATATATTATTCGTAATAGTTGTGAAAAAATGTTCTCTTGCTGGAATTCGGATAGAAATCGGAAGTCCATCAGACATTGTAATCACGGTTGCATCAGTGACAGAACCAATTTCAGGTTCATCAAACAAAAGTGAAATTTATTTGATTATAACTTTCCTGAAGACGCAAAAATAATGAAAGTTTAGAAAGAATTTGATGAATATGAAACTTTAATAGTTTCGTCAATGACACTTGGTGGCACTCAGTACTGAAAATGATGATAGCGAATTTATCGGCATTAATTTCCTGATTCCTCTACTTTTAGGGTGAAATTCTGAGCTACTTTGACAACGATTAAAACAAAGTTACAAAATCGTCTTTAAGCATCTGATCAATTTCATAGCGATAGGTGTCAATCTTGAGTCAATTTGAACTAAATAAACAATATTTATAGAAAAAATAAATTCCTAAAACTTGTATTGCTAAAAATAATTATTATCAAAAGTATTTTATGTTTGTTTCAGCCAGGAGCTGAATCATTAATTGAATCTGAGCACATCATCATCATTCTCGTAGTATTTTCTCTCATTGTTTTTGGTCTTTGCTTCACATTTGTTTTCAATTGTATCCGGAAACTCGTACGGGATCATCGTATTATAAGGGTAAGTTTTTGCTCTTTAGTATTATAATCCAAGTTACATGTTCAATTTTAGTTAATATTAGAAAAGACTTTATTATTGATTCCCATTAATTTTTGAATTTTAATACATGTTTAAAGTTTCAGAATATTATATCACTGAGTTCATAATTTAAAATCGTTGGGATGTTTTATTATATTGTCTCGATAAAATTTAATTATAATGAAAATAAATTCTTGAATCTTTACAACCCCATTGCGTTGGCCGTAAGCTGATGTAACTAAGTTCTTTACTTTACTGCCAATCAATATTATAGTGGGTGGTAAAATTCAGAGAATATTCGACACCTTTTACGATTTCTCGTTAAACACTTAAAAGAACATTAAAAACTGTGTACATTTTACCAGTGAAGAATCAGCAAAATTAATCATTAATTTTATTAGTTTTTAACAACATAATTTAAAATATAAAAGAGTTGAAAATTTAAAGAAAAATCTAATAAAAATTAGAAATATCGAAATGAAAAACAAAAAAGATTATCTGACATTCAAATCACAATTAAGTCTATAAAATAAAATCGATCTCGTTCTTTTCAAGTACTGTAATAAAATATTTTCTGTTTCCATTTTCAACATCGTTTAGAGGATAAAGAAACGAAATAAGCATTTTGAGAGTATTGGATACCGTTTTGACATTTGAGGATTACATTGAAATATTTTGGAATGTTTTCAAATTATAGAAAAAATTTAGTTTCACAAACGATTCCTCCTTTTATATGTTGACTTTTTTATATTCTTGTAATATCGATCTTGTATAATTACTAGATTACTTACTCTTACTAATTTATTTTTTCTATCTTAGTATTCCTTGATCCCCCTTTTTTATAGGTGAAATTCTGAGCTACTTTGATTATTAATTAATTCGTTTCTTAAAATGAACGTAAAGAAATGTTCCTCACATCTTTGCTTGCATCTTGACACTATTCATGTTTGTTTTTTACAAAGAAAGTTTGAAAAATTTCGTGACCCCTTTCGACGCAATCGCGTGAAAAATGGTTTCAAACTTCGCCTGTAACGAATGTTCCACTTCGACTCTAGATAGGATTTCTACTGAAAATATAAAATTTCTCGCATTTCACAACGTAAAATACAAAGTCAATGAATGAACCCAAGTTTTCAGACAATCTACAATTTTACGATATTTTATTATTTTATTGCTCTAATATGTATTTTTATCCTCTAGCCAAAGTAACAGCAATTTTTAGTGCGTAGCACTTTATGTGCTTTTTATATTTCCTCGGCAAAAGTACTTACACCATTTGCAACTTTTCAAATAACATTCTTACATTAATATGAAATTTTCGTTAAATTATTACAACATCAATATATTATGAAGAATAAAACCACACATGAAAAAAATGACATAAAGGATAATAAAATTCGCTACTTAAGATGATATTACCAAGTTATCGGCTTTCAGACAGGGATATGTGTCTAATAGTGGAAAATTAATTCGCAATATAACTCTTTGCTTGAGGCATTAATGGTTAGACTATTATCTTTCTTGTAACGTGCTTTAAACCAAGATCGTAAGTACCATATTTCTAGCTAATTTAAATTCTACACAATGTACATAATTCAATATGGTACTTTAACACAGTAAAATCTTAGATGTTACGCTCCCTGGTGAACATAATAAATTACGCATTGATTATTTTTGCTGATAATAATAGTAAATATGAGTAAACAGTAGCAGAATTTTTGTATTGTGGGCAAAATAAATTTTAAATAAAATAAATCCATTACAAATAAAAGCTTATCTCAGAAAATCTTTATGAGGTTTTGTAAATCGAAAACATATTTTATGCCTTTAAACTCTAAAACGGAATTGACTCCTATTCCATAGATGCTTTTTTCAAATATATTTTATTACAAAATCCTTTCGCCTATGAAACTTCATGGTTAGTTTAAATAAAATTTTTCTTTAGTTATGGAAACTAGCAAAAGATTCAAAAGTTCTGACAAGACTTATAGTAAAGAAGATTCATGTTATATTACGGATAAAAATTCAGTGGAAGTAATAAGACCTGTGTGAATATCGAATTCCAGTTCAAACGGAATAGAGATGCGAGTTTTCCTTCAAAAATATGTTTCTAGATTCTTGCAGAGAAGTCATAATAGAAAGTTTAAAACTAGTCTTCTTAGTATGTACAATTATATGGTTTGCACTGTATAAATTGTTGAAAAGTTATTTAACACAAAATTCTTTATATCTAACTCCCTTTGCAGTCTTAGTCAAATGAAATTAAAATTTTTTAACATTTATAAATATTCAAAAAATGTCTATATATTTGCAGATTAGGAAAACAGTAAATTAAAACCAGCGTTTGGTGATTCCAGCTACATCTAATATTATATTAAAAAGTAATTGAAGGTATCAAATTAAATTGAAATAATTGCTTAAAATCATTTAACTGTCTGTCAGTTGTAGTATTAGTAAAAAAAATGCTTTATAGAAAATGTATTTAACAAAATTTTAATAGTTTTTATGGAAAAAAAACTCGAAGGCGTAAAAACACGTTTTTATTAAAAGTTTTATTAATACACATTCTTAACTATACCACTGCATTATTTAAAATCTTCATATTCAGAATTCACAGTTAACAAATAAATATTCAATTGAAAATTAACCAACTAATTGAAGTTCATGTAAATTTTCTAATTGATTGTTAAGAATACATAATGAACAAAATTCTACATTGATAAAATAATACAGTTCGCAATGTTTAAGGTTTCTATTTTTAAAAATAAATTGCTTTGCAAAAGTATTTCAAATGTTATATGCATGAAAACTTCCTGAATCCGATAGTTTTTCAATTTTGTAATATGAGATTAAATTGTAAGTAATTGAGATTTTTATAAAACATTGAAATAAACCTCCATTCCAAATCAAGGTAAACTACGAAAAGAATTATTTTTGAAAGTTTTATTTTCGAAACAGAAATTTTTATTAAAATGATTTTACGAACCCTTTACGTAATCTAATAATAGAATTGGAGTTTTTATTCACAAGAGGAATCAGTGATAGTTTACTTGAATGTTTTATTATTTAAAAACGACCGAGTGGAAAAATCATCTATATTTGCTCTTTTATTTGACATTCTTACAAACCATTCAACAGAAATAATCCCCTTTTTTTAATCACTTTCATGATATCAAATTGAACGAGACATTAAAAGTCATGTCAAACAATGAATCACCTTTGACTCGAACCGATAAAAGGCATCTTTAGTTTCCATTAAAATACTTTCTTTACGACTTGCTATTAAACTTTATGTTCCAGGAACACATAAGACAATCGCGCGAGAATCGTCTAGATGAGATTGGTCGTCATGCTACCCCTTGTCCTGTTTCTGCAACCAGGACAGAAATTGGTGACATTGAAAGTGAATCTCCTAGCATTGAAGGTGTAACAACTAAAGAACTTCTAACTCCTTCTAGCATCATTGCTCACGAGTATACAAAAGATTTAGTAATGGAGATGCACTACGACGCTAAAAATAGGAAAGACATTAATGAAATTAACGACTACAATGACATTCATCAGAGTAACAATGTCAGCAATGCCACACAAGAACGTCTACAGGAATCTAGTGAGGAACCTGAAACGAGGGATAATGCCTGTCAAACCAGAGAAAGTCTCTTTGAATTCCGAACACCTGATACCTATATTAAACCTTCCTTTACAACTTTTGGATTTCGGGCACCAGCATCCCAAAATGGAAGTACACATCAACACATTTATCATCAATCCAGTCCTGTTAAAAGCATTTCTAGTAAGCAGAGTTCTCTCCGATCCCAACAATCACACAAGTGTTCAGGTTGCAGTCCAGCATCCAAAGGAAGAGAAGAAAGTGTCACATCATGTCTTCGGCACTCAGTTGTTCCAGCTCCTCCAGGTTGGACTCATTATGACCCTCCTCATCCACCAGTCATCTCCGATTCCCAGTATCCCGATCCTCTTGATTTCACTTATCAAAGGTATCCAAGTCCAAAATTGAGCAGGGACCCATCTTTAAGTCAGTCTCCTAAAAGGCATCATATAACAGGGTCGGGAGAAAGATATGGATCCATTTTAAGCTCAACCCACGCATCTATCACAAGTCCTGGAATAATTTCTGGACCCGGATCCATCACTGGCTCTGGACATGGATCCAGTAATACAAATAGTTCCAATAATTCTGGAACGCCAAAAAGAATCGGTGAATCTCGTTATAAGGCTGAAGCGGTTATTGAAGTTGACCAGAAAAGGCCTTTTAGTATAGAAAGTACGAAAAGTGCACCTGACGTGATTGCCACTCACTGACGACAAGACGGTGGGGATTGGGAGCCGTACAAAAGACGCCATCCCCGTCAAATTTCTGGAGAAAATTTAATCAAACAAAGAACAATTAGTGTTGCTACTCAGAGTTCTCTCGATAAAGATGCTACAACAACATCAACTGTTGAAATCTCCTCTTCCTGATCCACATCAGCTGACCGCCCGGAACTTGCCCAAGAGGTGGTCAAAGAGAGCTCCTTAGTTTTGCAACCTGTTGGTCTTCTACAGATTCCGGAAAAATATCTACCAATCTTAGAGCCACCAAAAGAGTTTCGAGTTCCTAATTTTGATTGCAAACTTCCCTTTACTTTCTGCTGTCATCATTGCACTTGTTCAAAACATCTTGAGCTTGATAAAAAACCAATGATGCCTTCTAGAAACACTATTTCTTGTTATAAAGATAAATTTTACGGGACTTGGCCTAATCGGAATGTAAGAGGAGTTAGAAAACACACCTTTGGAAGACAAAAGTCCGTTGGAGGATTGGAAGGTGTACGACTTAAAAGAATACGATTCAAATCTGGTGGCTGTAAGAAATTATTACAAAACGAAGTTGGAGCTTCTATACCTTTTTGATAGGCAAATTTTATTTAAACTATTGGTTTTTTTTCTTCCGTTTATTACATTTTTTCTTTATTTCTTTTTCATTGTCTAAATCTGAAATTTAATAACTACTTTGTCTCTATGTGTATTTATGTTCATTCAAAAGTTTGGAGATTTTTTTCTTTAGACTTTTGACAAATACTTTTCTAAAAAACTTTATCACAAACACTGTTGTAAGTTCGTATTGCTCAAACATCATTTCTAAAAGAAGAAATTTAGAATTTCTAAAAGTTTGTTGTCTCAAATTGAGCCAATTAGAACACAGTAAAACTAGAAATGTTTCAAGAAACAAGTTGTACATCAATCAGACAACAAGGTCCTTTTATTTCTTTGCCTATGGACCATTTGAATGAAGACAATCGCTGCCTTCTAGATTATTACTTAGCAAAATAGACCAATTTTTTTCATAATATTTAAAAAATTATTTTAAAAAGATTCTTTACATTTTACATAATTTTACAAAAAGCAAACAGTTTATAAAAATGTCCTAAAAATAAACACCATAATAATGGTTGTAAAGAATGATTATTCTTTTAGAAATCGGAATTAAAAATTAAAATGTATTCAGGCAAAAATAGAACAAATTATCAAAACAATAATTTCTAAGGTGGCCTATGATACTGTTTTAATAAAATGTTTTTTAGACAAACCATTACAAAATATAGATTTTGTATTGTACATTGAATTAAACTTTTAAAATAAATATCATGTAAAAATTGTAAAATTGGGAAATAATTTTTTTATATTTTGTAGATTTGTAATTGTAAAAAATAATAGTAATGTTTTTGAGAAAATCATTTTAGGGACAAAAGAAAATAACTCAAATATTTAGACATTAAAGGTACTAAAATCTTCTTGCAGGCAATCAAAAAGATTTTCTTGAAAATAAATTAATAAGACGATTTATTATTGACAATACAAAATTTTTAATTCCAGTGTGTATAAACATATCTGACAGAAAACGATGTATACATCTTCCTCACAGCGAATGATATTTTCTGAATATTTCATGAATATTTTATTGGAAGATTTGAAATATCACATTGCTTAGAAATATGAAATAGAATTTTTTCTGCAAAAAGGTTTTTAATTTATTATCATAAGATTTTATGTACATGACTTTGGTAACTTTTAACTATATTTTAGTATTTTTTTTTCGTAAAAATAATAAGTTTCAAAACTGCTTTAGGCGATCTCTGGGAGCTCCACTAAAAAAAGACATCTTGCGGTAAACACGGTATTTCTGGATTTGATAATCTAAAATGAAAAAATTTCAATTTACGATAACAATTTCGGCCTTACATTGTTTATAAAATGAAAAATATTTATCGGTAAGAAAAAACTTACGCTCAAACTCTAAAAAAATGTATTTATAAAGTATTTTTAAAAATTTTAGACTAATCGGTTTAACCTAGTAAAATTTTTTTAAAACTGACATTGAGTCATCTATTTCGGGACCATATAATAAACGCTCCGTTGCTTGTGCAGCTTCTAGTAATCCGATTTGGTGTTGTCTATGCGAACCATGCCCGGGGCCTCTCGTAATGGGATGAAATCGATGATCGACCTTACCAATATGCGTGTAACTTGAAAAATATTTGTCGGATTGACATAAAATTTAATATCTTTATATTAATATTCAGAAAAAATCACGTTCTGTGTAGAATTATTGTACATTGTTTCTGCACAATTTTTAAGGAATACAGAAAGAACCTTTTCAAATGATCAAAATCATTATAAAAATAATCCATTATTAACGCTTTTATCAATGATATATTTGAATTTGAACCAATGAAACGTAATTCTTGATTGAAATTATCAAAAAGAGCTACTAATCAACATGCATTTTTGTATAGTTTAAATTATAAATTATTTTTTGATTGTAGATGAATCAAAAGTATATTGTAAATATTTGTATATACTTGGCAATACCAAAAAAAGTTTATTCCGATAAAAAGGAAATACCGTTTTCTGCAAACGGAAATTAAAAACTTTCTTATACAAACTAGTCATCTAAGGCAATCACTTTTAGTGATTGATTACATGAAATGTTATACTGAAGGAGAGAATAAGTGTAAATGAAAATTATATATGTGTCTGTTTTAATTTTTAAAGTATAAATCTAATTATATTTCCATATCGCAACTTTAAATGTACTAAATCATTAGGTTTTTCAAAGTTTATAATACAGAAGTGATTCATTATGCCTGATGTAATGCTCCGTTTAACTGAATTATTCAAAATTTCCATAAATTATAAATGATTTATTTAGAAAAGTAATTGGCATGAAATGGTAAAATATATTAATTACAGTAAATTTTTTCTTGTAAGGAATGAAATGTTAAAAATAAAAATTTTAATAATGAACTAATATTTTGATTTTTTTTTGGGCAAGTGTTGTACAATTATTATTTATTATAAACATGTTTATTCAACATAAATTTTTATCCAATAAATGTATAGAATGTACACATTTGTATGTAAATAATGTGAAAATGCGAATTAAAAGGTTTTAGAAAATAAAAATAAATAGAATACTTTTAAACGAACCTGGAATTATTTCTAACCTTATGTATTTGTTTTTCTAATTTAAATGTTATTACAAATGATTAATTTATAAGATTACAATTATTTGTTGTATATTGGTGTGATGAACAACAAGCAGTTAATTAAAAAAATTATTGTAGTACAATTATTTTTTTTTAATACAATTATTAATCTAAATGATGAATCAACAGAAATCCAGTAAGTAATTAATTAAAGATATATTTATTATTAAATAGGCGTGTCCGCAATATGAAGTATGAGTGTACAGAGTGGGAAGTGGGGCTGAGTGGAGAGTCCTTTAAAACTGATGTGTAAGCAGGTGTGACCACATTAATTAGTCGCTACTTAAAGTGATAGCACCTATTGTGTTGTCGTTCCAAAAGCCTCAGCGAAGTCCAGGAAGGGTTGATTATTTTCAAGATTGTACTTTTTATTTGTTAAATAAAAAGTGGAGTTGGGTCTTAGTTGAGTAAACAACTAATCGAAAAAATCTTATTAGTTGTTACAAAGTGATTATCCAGAGATTTAACAATAGTCAATAAATTAAAAAAGGAATTTCATATTCTTATGTACTCCTTGTAGCAGGATTGCAAAAATTGGAATTTTAAATTAGAAAACGCGAACGGAATATAAAGTAAAATTGTACGCATCAAATTTAAAAATATGGTTTCAGATGACAACAGATCTTACACCTGAAATATTAATAAAAACAATAAAATTAATTACAGGAACTAAAGAAGAAGACAAGGAATATGCAAATTACACTTATTTCGAACTTATATTTTTAAACTACTAGTTTATGGAAGAAAAACATTACCCAAAAAACGAGCTATATACAAAGTAGTGAGAGATTTTAACGAGGAAACAAAAGTAGAATGGCGAAATGAAATACCACAAACAGATAATGAAGACGCGAATAAAAAAGATAGAAAAAATAACTTCAGTTTATTTTAAGAATAAAAAAAGTTTGAGGAGTGGAAATCCTTTAAATCTAATGTGTAAGCAGGTGTGTCCAGATTAATTATTCGCTACTTAATTAAAGTGTTAGCACCTATTGTATTGTCTTTCGAAAAGACTCAGCGCAATATCCAAAATTGTACTTTTTACTTATCAAATATAAAAAGTGATTCTCAATGAAGTAAAATATTACTAGATGTTAATTCTATAATTTTAAATAAGAATTATGCCTATTTGTGATGACATTTAATGGAGAATAATAATTCTCTTGAAATATAAAATACGTAAATATTCAGGAAGAACTAAGAGGTAAGTAATTATTCTTTTCACCTGAATGAACCTTATTTTGCTTTTTATCATAGTTGGTATTAACAGAGCTTCTATTCATAAAATTTTCTCAAGTAGAAATATTTAATGGTTACTACAATAGAGAAATTCTGACGATTAGTGATACCATTTTTTTCGAAAAATATAAGGGAGATTTTTTAACATGTTATACTTTCAATTCTGAGTTTAAGATGAATACACATTTGAAGGTGTGGACTAAATCCCATTTGGGTATGCTCGAGGAGTACCATGTGTTATCTTGTATAAAATTTTAAGCGACTGGTATACTCTACTTACAGAGCAACATTTATTAATAATATTTTTTTATAATCAATGATATAAATCAAACACACTTAAAAAAATTATTCGATTAAAATAATTGAATTTACTTATTCTTCAGTTCCATTTAGACATGGTTTTTTTATGTTATTTACATAAAGAATATAATAAAAAAAAATGTGTTGCTACAGTGGGACTAGGGAAAAGGAAAGACATGAAGAATGGAAAAGAATATTCACACATGAGCTTAAAAAGCTGGCATGCACACTTTTAAAGAGGAACAACGAAGCGAAGGAGCTTAACGAAGACGGATGATCCGACAGAGTTGCGAAGCGTTGCTTTCAAAAGCAAGCGCCCAACTGTGGGCTCGGTCACCTTTATCTTTTCCGCATAATTTAAAATTTATGTATGTACAGTTGCGACGTTGGCTAATGTCGTCGACTTGATAGTAAAGCGGAAAGTGGTAATTTTTTTCATAACAATATAGAAAGGCAATCGATGCTCTTAATGTAATATATTTCTTAAACAAAAATGGGAATTTATGTACATTTATACATTCTGTAACTCGTGTTTTATTTAAATTTAAATAATATAAGTTAATACTCGAATCACATGGGGTACTTTCTTTGAATTTTGTGAATCCATTTTTTCTTGCTGTTTGGATGTCCTTTAGTGAAAAGCCCCGCCACCACGACAAGGTCTGACAAATATTTACATGATTCTTGGCAGTGAACATCCATTGCCGAAGGCGATATGTGCACTTACCATAGTATTCTTAAAATATTGTTAAAATATTAACTGTCCAGTTGTTTTTATAATACTCTCATATAAATATTAAAAAATTAAATATTTAATTTTAACAAAATACTTTATGAATATAACTAAAAACTGCATAGTTTAAAATTTAGTCTATTTTAAGTACATAATTAAAAATGTAAAGTATAAATTATTATAATAAAACACTAGCTAATTTGTGGTTTTTGATCGTCTGCTGATAAAACTAGTTCAATATTAAAGAACCATTTAAAATTTTATATTAAAACTTATATTAATTAAATAGTTTCAGCGGATAATATTTAAAAGTTTAATAATTCAATATTCCATAATGCCAGTCACTGAAAGATAATCAATAACAAATTATTTTTAATAAATGTTTTCAAAAAGGTTTACGACTTCAAACAATTATTTTAATTTTCCAAAGTCAGTACTTTTTAAAAACTTCGAATCTTCTAAGTTGTAGTAAATTAAATCAACAAACATAAAAAAAAGTCAATGAAACGAACTGCAATCAGTAAAAAGACACTATCAATAGCTTGCATTAGGAAAGCCATTGATTACTCAAACTTTAATTAAGGTGGCCAGACAAAAAAGAAAGGGCATCGTTAATTGGTTCGCTGGGCTTAAAGCTCACTTTCACGCCCTGTCGAAGCTTGCATAGAAATGCTTCTAGGTGAATACCCTTTGAATGCACCTCGAAACGAACTAAAATGAGTTCTCTCCGTTATAATAGGTCAAATATATTTTTACTCCTAGAAAGTTTCTTCGAAGTGAAAATTCTATTATTGTATTCATAACTTTTTTTAAATAAAAATACTAATTGTATATACATTGTAAATATTTATTTAGTATATATGTCGATTACTCCAAGTCGAATGTACCCATGACTAAGAAATATTTTGTAAATCACCTAAGTTAGATGTTCAGTTTAAAAATCACTTAAATTGGAAAACCTTTTTTGATTTAAGGAATAGAGTATAATTACATCTTTATAGTAGAATCCCGGTTTAAATAAACTTTAAATTTTATTAGAACAATGAACTTTTACAGATTTTGTGTTTTAATAAATCTGCTGGGGAAAGAAAAAGACAAAATTATTATTTACTTAAAATTTAGTAAGTAGATTCAAATATGTATATATTATATCTTTATATATGCAGTGTACGGAAACTGACATAAGTGATACTATACGGACAATGGCACAGGCTTTAGATAATGCCGGAAATGGTCCTTGCCATTAAGCTTCAATCGTGATGGCAAAATGAACGTCTCTGCGGTGACAAAGCAAATTGCCGACACATTAAGAGCATTTGCTTTGATAGAAGATGCCCTTTGCATTTCAACACCTTCTTCCTGACTGCAACGCATTTGTAATTATAACTTTCACAAAAAAAGGATAATTAAAATCCTATTTTGAAAATTATTCAACTAGCGCTTTCTCGGCAAATATATATAATTATTTTTATGTCTGTGTTGATCCACTGTATGCAGGAATGAACCAAAGTCTGTTACCATCATATATAATAAAAACAACATGTCTGGTAATTAACAGACCTTTGAAAAATTATTGTACAATTTTCTCTAATATTTTTAAACAATTATGTACAGCAAATATATAATTCCGGTTTGCTCTTTGAGAAGCACTTAATATTAAAAATTTAATTTTCAACAACAAATCAACATCCTTTGTTTGCATTTCAGCCAAAAAGTAATTGTTATTTTCCTTAGTGGAATTCAATTTCCTTGTAATGATTTTAAAGATATGAGACTATTTAAGTTGCGAATTATGTCTTCAATCCTAAAATGTAATTTTTAATGATTTTATATAAAATCAATTGTACAATTTTATTAAAAAAGAATAAATAATTTTATATAAGAAAGGGTTTTTTTTATAAAACGATAATTCAAAATCTCGTTTGTGTAAATCGTTACACTTGGTACGGAGATACAATCAAGAGGAAAATTGGATTAGGTTTTGTTGGATGCTACGTGAGTAACAACGGTAATAGCAGGAGTGTCGTATTTCATGTGGAGTTCACGCGCAAGCATTTAAACGTTAGAGTAAGCTTATAAATATTTAATAACTGACTCATTCAACAGATTGTGAAAGTCAGGGGAAAATTATTTCTTACATTTTGAACAACTGCAGTTTTTGATAGAGAAAGATATTTATTACAACCAACCGCAATTAAATAACAAGATTTTTTTGATAAAATAGGCACCAGCTACCATGCTCGAGGAGTATTTTATTTTATTTATTTACACTTGTTTATATATTGATATAAAATTTTTTAATTTTTAGGAATCGAATTCGTGTGATTTTTCTACTAAAATTTAGGTTGAATTGTAATTCCATTTTTTAAATTATCACTTTAATTTTTTCTTTATTTTACTACCTTTAGTTTGTACCAGGTTCTTTAACGCCGTAAACTTGTTATATTTACGAGCAGATAACATTGTTTTCAAAGTGACTAATTACTTGCGAACAACGAGAGGCTTTTTTTCTTTTTCCGGGTTTTCACAACCACGGGAATTAACTTAATGGCAGCTCCAGTGCAACGAACTTGAAGACTTATTCAGGGGTTGAATTCGCACTACGAAATCTGTACATTTTTCTTTCTTTATAAAGAAAGTAAACCTGTAATTTAATGACACTTTGAGGGATTTTTATTATTGAGTTATATCTTCTTAGAGACTAGAAGTTGTTCTACTAATTAAATATTAATGAATACTTAAACTTGTGCTATAAAAGTTTCGAAAATAAACAATAAAAAACAGCCTTCTCATGGAATGAGCCCTTTAAGAACCTAAGGTTACGTTTGACGTTATATTGCAATCACCGTTTTAGAAGCTGGACACATACTGAGGTGCTCACGGTTGAAGGAAGAAAAGACTTGTGAACCGATTAAATGTGCTAGACAGAGTCAGGGGTTATCTTGTCTCTGGTATTGTTCGGTCGTGAGCACAATAATTAATCACACTTTTGTGAGTAGTTACTCGAAGCTAATTTTGTTTGAGGCCGCGTACTGATTACCTGTTAACTACATTAAACTCTAGCTATTATTTTCTCCATTAATCATTTGACAGTATACGCTTCGCACGTTTATCCTTTCTGATCCTTAACGATGTGTAACTACATCGTTTACTTATACTACAGAAAATGTTTTTATTCCATTACAAATTAAAGAAAATTTAAGGGCGATCAGTTGAATATTCCCTTTTTTCTGCCTGCCTATTGTACCAAATAGAAGTTCTAGAAGGTGCTGAAGATGCAGAATATTAATTTAAATTAAAAATTTTGACAATGAGTAAAGTGGTTTTAAAACCTTATACGCGTTTTTCTCAAAACTATGTTTTTAAAGTCGGTGAGCAAGATTTCTCGAATAAATATGAATTTCTTCTCGAATGTGAGAAAATCGTAGGGAAACCGTTGACACGAAGAATTCAAATCCACCCATTCACTCTCACATTTCAAAGCAAATCCTATTCGGAGTGAAGATAAGTTTCTCTTCCCTGCATCGTCCATCCTCATTGACTTAGAACCCCAAGGGAATCCCTCTTTAGTTGGTCCCTATGCTACCTACTTTATCTCTCAAGACAAAGTTTAACCTTACCTTCCACCCTCTAATCATTTGTACGATCACATGTACATATGCATACAAAACCAATACCCTGATCTAAAACCTCTGCGGCTGAGCTAAAGCGTAAGAAATTGGTTACATCCAAACGTCGAATCCAACTCTCTCCAGGGTGTACAGATTATGTCTCTCATACTTTAGATTTCTTTTCTTCTATTCTTTCACAACTTTTCTAAATTTCAATTTAAACAAAAGTTCGTACTTTTTTACTTTATAGAATTCTGCTTTAATAAAAAGAGAAAAATAATAAATGCGGATGTAACTCTATAGTGCTGTACCCTTTTTAACAATTTGAAGTGTAACTTATAGGAGGTTTACCCTTACTACTTCTAGAGATCGTAACATTAATTAAATAATTATTAAAATTAAATTAATATGCAGGAAAATATTTTATCTAAAAAAATTAAAGGTGACGAAAAATACTTTCGTGACTAGGATGTAACGATAAATAACAACAAAACACGCGAATTGCTCATTTATAAAAGCATTAAGTTAAAAAAATAAAAGTAATGAAAAAATACACGTTATTCGGCATCAGAGTTCAATTCTTCACTGTTTTCCTGCTTTTTCTACTTTTTGTCTGATCAACTTGGCTTACTCAGTTGTTCGTGATCCCTCGGCAATTGCTGCAAGGCCATTGGAAACTGATAAGAGGCCACAAGACAAATGACCGAGACAGAAGAGTGTTTAGATCGACCACTTTTGGCTTATGAGCTTCACGACATTATCTAGGATATTTGATCGAAGAAAAAGATGATTGGAATGCTTGAGAATCAAATTTGTGCAAGGAAATCAAAAAGACTTGTATAAAAGAAGAATACAATTCAGAATTTTATTGGTGAGCAATTGATTAATTTTATTTTTAAGAAATTTTGTTCTCCGGGATAAACTTTCAAACTTTAGTCAACTTGTCACTTGCTTTTAAAAATGAACCAATTTCCACTAATTTCATTTACTTAACGTCATTGAAAAAGTTGAGGATACTTTTAAAATATTTAAAAGTTTATAGAATTTTTAAAATCCACTTTAGTATAATCTATTTTGTACTTTTAATTAAACTTGATATTGATATACAAAAGTACTTTTGAAAATTAATTTGCATACGAAAATTTCTAGGGGGGAGAATTGCCTTGATAGCAGGTGTGAGAAAAGCAGAAATGTCCAACATGCTTGTACCGTAGCTATTACTAAGATCTTCATTTATTCTAGCGGAAAGTAAACTCTTATCATACATAAACATTCATCCAAAAGAGGAGTGTTGAGCAGAGGATAGAAGAACAACGACACGAAGAGACATAAGTTAATTAAACTGCTATACTTCTCAAGTTACTTTATAACATAAAACTCTAATGTGGCAGCAGATAGAGTAAATCTGATTAATTTGTATAATACTCCTCACTATGAAATTATCAAGAAAATTTTCCCTATAATTTGCTTTTGTTCCCTACTATAATGCAGACATTTAATGCCAGATGATATGTTTTGTTAACGTATTAAATTATACAAAAATATTCACGGCATGAGACAAAATTTCATTTGGCAATAAAATTGCAATCAGATATGAAATTTCCGAAAATTGTTCTAATAAACAGTGAAAAGAAGAGAAGTAATTTCTTGAAAACTTTTAGCTTGCAATTTTGTGGTAAGAAGAGGCAATCCTAGAGTTAAGGGGATGAAAAAGTTTCTCGATTTACTTACTTTTCTGTTACATGTTTACTTGAAAAGTATCTAAAAATTTAAAAATTTTCAAAAGCGAACACTGCATGCAAACGAGTCATATTTGTCAGATAACGAGTCTTCGTTTCTTCCAACACGATGGAATTTATTTTCATAAAAAGTTTTAAGAATTTTCTCAAAGCACATGCATTTGTACTTTTCTTATCAACTTGCAACGTCCAAAAGAACGTCAAAAAAAATTTGTGAAAGCGAGGCCCACAGAAAATGGAGACCTTCTAATAATAATAGGAGGAAACTCAAATCGGGAGAAATTCACAGCGAAAGTTACTAAAGCGGTTGGAAGTATGGGTGAGATACAATCGCTATGCCGAATGGTAACCCAGGAGATACGCAACTTGGATTGCCTCACCGAGAAAGAGGAGGTCTACTAGGAGGTGGATAAAATTCTCGTAAAGCAGAAAAGCTGGAAGGTAATGGTATTAGGCCCCAACAACCTCTTATAATCACGGAGGAATATCCAGGAATCTGATTTAGCACTTGTGAATAGTTGAATCTATTACTCCACTTTTCAAAAAGAAATGTAGGTAACTTTGAAAATATTTGTCGGATTGACGATGAAAATTGCGACGTTACACCGGAGTTCATGGTCATGCTAATGACGCTTTCAAGAGATGATCGTCAAATACAATTTTGTGTCTATTTTATTAAACGTAATTTATGTCCTTACAAGGATTTTCTATATTAATTAATCTCAAGAAAAATTAACCTTTACAAAGGTAAAAAGTTAAAAATCAAATAACAAAAGTTAGGTTTACGAGATTCAAAGTTAACGAAGTTAACAATTATCAAGTTGGATGGGGACTTTCAAAATTAATTTTAAATCCCATTTACGAGCAACTCCTTGCACCTAACGGTTACAGAAACTGCCAGAGGGAGGCTTGAAGAACTAGGATAAACTTCTTAAGATGGCTGACTACCACTTTATCTATCCTAAACGCGCCTTTTCATCCGACTTTAGTAACCCCTCGTAAATTTGTAGGTTTACTGCTTTAAACGGTCTCCGCTCGACCACCATCCTGATCTTTTAATAATGCATTCTGGATCTGAGGATAGCTCTTCTTAAGAAACTTTGACTTAATTTTCACCCCAGGAGAAATTAAAAGTTGCCTATAATTAATAATGGCTGGAGATGTTAGTTTATTAATTTGAAAACCGTGCTTTTTCCCAAAGTAAGAAAGTGACACCTGAGAGAGCATATTAAGGGAGTCAAGAGATACATAGAATATTAGTACAGTTCTTTGAGAATCATTAAAAATAAAGGTAGAGTGGATATTTTCCAATTTTACAATAATAAAAAAAGACACTAAAAACTAATACCATTTTATAAATATTTTTTTAAAAATTCCAATATTAATTACAGTATTATCGCCTTATCAAAGAAGAATTGAGTAAAAGTTTAAATTTCCTTCCGAATTTATATTTGATTTATATTAAAATTCGATCTTTGGAAGGTGATTGATAAATAATAACACAAGAGTGATGTCATTATTTAAAATATATTTGTCAAAGTTAAAATTGCGACGTTTCGATGAAACTTTTTACTCTAGTCTTTTTAGTTCAAAAAGTAAGGTGATAAAAATAAAAATCTTTAATATAAACATTTTATTGGTAGTATTTTCTATGATTTTTTAAACAAGCTTAAAACCAGAAAAGTTTATAGAATTTGATTCGGTCTTATTGCGAAGGGTGCGTCTTCATTCTTATTGAATTCGTAAAGAGAATCGATTTCGCATTCTTTAGCTGTTCTTAAATTAGTGCATTCTTCTCCTCATTTCTTTGTCGATTCTTCATAAATTAGAAAAGATATTAAAAATTCCACACCATAATTTTTGTTAAGGGATTTTAGGTGGTTCAGAAGTAAAGAGATACAATTATCTACCAAAATATATTTAAGGGGTAACCCCCTTAGTTGTACGTTAAAAAAAAGAAGTTTTTAAGAATTTTTTTCTCTTAAACCATTACAGTTTTTGAGAAAAACTATTTATTATCTAAAAGTACAACTTACTTACTTAATTTTATGTCAGCGCCAACCTCGAGGTTGGATAAAGGGCTCCAAATAAAGGGTTATGGGTTTTAGTAGGATGGGGCTGGTAGTAGGTTGCCTTCTTTATATTAGTTATGATAAGTGATAAAAGTTATATCCTTTCATAGTTTTATTAATATTGATATGGCATATGATCTTGAGAAGGTGAAAATTGAATAAAAATTCAAAAGTGTGTCGTTATGAAAGCGACGTTTCGTTGGCTAAGGTTTGACAACATCATCAGGATAAAATTTTTTAATTATGTAAATTACACTTCAATACTCTTTCAAAAAACACTATTTTGAGTTAAATTAACAACAATGACATACCTAAATTTGTTAGAATGTAAAAGTTATAAACATCATTTAATTTATGTAGAAATATCTTCAAAGTCATAAATCCGAAACTTTTTAAGTTTTCAATCATGTTCAAGACATAAATGTGTGAATGTATATAAAAAACTAAGTGTATTTCAGTGTAGCTGATCGAAAAGATGACGAATAGCGGACGTACACAATAAAATGGACATTTCACATCTCGCAGTGAAAATGCTCTTCATGAAAAGGAGTTAAGATCAATGTCAATAAGTAATTTATAATTGACGTTCGTATAGTATGTGATGAAAGGCGGCAATTGAAAATTTCCAATAAATGTATCAGATTTGAGTGAGTATCAGAAAAGGAGAAACAAAAAGGGAATAAAAATGAATAAAATACACACAGGATACGTTGTCGAAGGTCAGGTAGATCAATGAACGTTTATGAGAGATGTCCGAGAAAGATTTATGATTTAATTTATCAGAGCATAGGTGGCTTATAGGGTCATGAGTCTGATCCTAGAATGAGATCATATTTCACCTGAATAATTTCGCAACTGATGATAGAATTTTTTTCGTCGAATTCGAATTAATTATTTTATTATTTGACAGATTGAGATTATGAAACCTACTATTTTGAGGTGCACCTCGTATCTACCCTTTTGCAGCTTCAGAAGGCGTCTCCCCTTGGTTTCACAGGTGCACTTACCATAGTCCAAGCCCTGAAAAAAATGTAACCATAGTTGAAATCATAGTTTAGCGACCGTGTTGCAATCCATATCGTTTGGTAGAAATAGAGGGTTTCATACAGTTAGTCAGTTTCACGAAAAGTAATTTTTGAAAAATTATTACGCATAGATATGGGTTCATTTCAAAGTATTTGAAGTTTATTAATATTTTGTTTTTATTTTAAAGAATTTTAGTTCGTTTCGGCGTGGAAATTTATTATTTTTTGAAAAATAAAATCATTACTTTTATTATATAGTAATTTCAGAACTTTATATAGAATGTATATATCTACTCATCTAAAGGATTCCGAAAGGTTATACGATCTGAAGAGGAGCTTTCTGTGTTATGAAGAGCTTTTGTAAGATAATAAAATACTATATCCTGATAGTGGGTGTACGAGGTGCTTCACTTTATAAAGACTACTTATTTTTTCGAATCAAGATCCTCGTCATAGAGGTATATATTTTTTATGGTGAATTAAATTTCATTTAAAATAAATTTTGTTGTAGCGTAAACATAGAAACGTGAATATCAATTTTTTAAAATATTTTGAAAATTTTTTTAACATATTATAATTAACAGTTTAACTTTTTCTATAAAGGACCATTTATGATAAAAGAATCAATGAGGCATTAATCCTTAAGTGGAATGAAGATTGTCACAATTTAGCAAACTTTACACTAAAAACTTTATTCGCGTCTAGTGACCATGATACCTAATTAGATAATTACAAAGATAATAAATACATAGCAAGAGGGCAGCTGTGATTAAACTGTAATAAAAGTAATAGCCAGAGGGCAGTCGTATAATACCCGGAACCAGATCGCCAAAAATCAACTACTTGACATCATGTTGCGGATTTTCATTTATGGCCTAAAACGCATATATTAACTGACTCGAAATCAATATAAGAGCATTGGGAAACTGAACATATACTTTTTGGGACGTCGCCTCATCAAATTTATGTAACTTAATTCAATAATAAATTCTAAAACTTGTAAATTCAATTAAAATCAATTTCTGGTAACTTGCAAATACCTTGTAAATTGTTATTTCATAGTAGATTTTTCTTTTCTTACAGTTTGAAATTCTTTAGATTGATTAACTTTTATCTCAACTCTACAAGAACTTTATAGATATAAAAAAATTGATTTCCCTGGAAACAGAAACTTGTTAAGTTTATAAATAAAAAAGAACATCCCTAAACTGTAACAGATACATTCTATAATACTATATGTTGCATCTAATATAGAAAATTTTTGAAACCTTGTCGGCAAAAATTTCTCTTTTATACCAATCTTTTGTTCTCTCGTAAATGAACATGAAAGTTTACTTTGAATCCTCTCACAATAACCATGCCAACACAACTATGCGTTAATCATCATCATAAAATAAAAGTAGAATGTAATATAAACACGGCTGAATTAATACATCATCTGTAAAAAAATTTGCAAATAATTAATATACCACCGTAGAATTTTGTATAAATTATAGACTATAAAATAAATTTTAACACACAAAAAATATATTCTAAATTTAAATAAACGTTTTTTATTTTAAGCTTTAATTTTAAAAACCAAAATATTAAAAATTCAAAATAATTTTCTCCTTGAGAAGCTGAGAAAATTTAACAAAAATATATAATTCTAAGAATATAGTTGATTTATGTGAAGACTTTAAAGCGTCACTGGTTGTAATCTTGAATTAAATTTTGCATGAAATACGCGGAGTTATCCACCTGACACTTAAGTGACGCGACTGTGTCTGCTGGGCTTATTGTTATTAGAGGCAAGCTTTCCAGAACGAATTCAGTCAGTCACGAGACAGAAACAGTACATTGGGTAGTTTTACTAAGAAAGTTTCTCCAAAGGACCATCTGAATTTGGAGAATTTGCACATAAACGCTCTATACACCAACTTCCTAAACGCTGTTGTCTTAGAAATGCAACGTATGTTCGGTATGTTGTTACCTTCAAGCTTCTCACTTATCACAGAAAGTGGTTTTGGCCCCAAAAGTGTTCAGGATGAATGAGCCTAATGAAGATCAACATATCTAAACGTAAATCTACGGCAATTTATCTCGTAATTAGTACCATGCACCTGTGTACAAAAATATGGACACTATTATTAATTACATTTAAAAATATTATTAAATTATTACTGCTTGTCTTCACGTGAACGAAGAAAATATTTGAAAAAGAGAGTAGACCAAGCAATTGAACACGATGGAAGGTTGAGTTAAGGTAAAGTCGTTGGGAAAAAGTTCCATTGCTGGAAAACTAAACTAGAATCAAGGTTAAAGTCAAAGGACCTTCTGAGAACCAACCGAGCACGATTTCCTTGCTTTACTTCCCTACATTATTTCCTCTTGAAGACTTTTATATTTCTTTCTATTCTCTTGAATTTTACATCTCTCTTTGTTTATTTCCTTTCTTGCTTCCTTCTTTGCCTTCTCTTTATTTCCTTCTACCTTATCTTCTAGTCAGGAGATCTCTCAACCTTACGGATATTGTCTGGAAATGAATGAAACTTTCTCATAATTCATCACCTATTTTCAAACCCTAACCGCAATTCCAATCAGCAAGTCAATCTATCAGGACTTCGAAATTATTTATAAAGAAGATTGAAAAATGGTCAAATATAAAATCTAGGAGTAATTTTTACAGGAACATTTATCATAGTGCTGTACTTAATTATTGATTGGTCCGATTAGGCAGAAGCATATCAAATTTTTCTCTGAAATCGGTTTCGTATTTTGTCCTAAAAATAAACCATATTAATTCATTAATTCTTTAATTGAGAATGTAAATTTTTTTTTCGTTGTAACGATCCAAATCGTTTTTCCTTATTCTTGTAAATATGCCGTTCCTGGTAATTTCTCCGTTTCCTAATTTATCGTGACTGAATTCGCTACATCGTTTATAATATCCAAATTATGTAATGAAATTGTTATTTCATAAAGTATATATTTATGTATATGCGTTGGAGTTACCAATAAAAGGGAATTTCCCTTGAAGGAAGGAGCTCTAAACTGAATAGAGAAAATCGGCTTACATGCGAGAAGCCAGTGTCGGCAGAAGGTTGGGAGTAATATCGTATCGGTTTTATTTATTCATGTAAGGTGTATTGAAGGTACCAATAGTTTGCTTCATCTGAATAATTTCGATATCTCCAAGTTCACCGAATTTTATACAAAGGCTTCTATTCAAACAGTTTCCGCACAAAAATTTTATCTTATTTCGTAATACTTTCCAACTTTATTTATCTATATGTATATAAAATAAGATAGGTAATTCAGAAAGACAATGTCTCCATAAATATCTACTGCACTTTTACAATATTAAAATAACCATTGCTTTTATTGTTTGTTATCCAAAGAAATGAAGCAAATAGACAACAGTATAAGAATTAGAAATTAAGTTAGCAAAAATATTTTAATCAGTTGCCCTTTTGTCGTTTATGGACTATTGGGGTTCTTTTTTCGTTTGATTGCATCCATGGTTGAGAGTATTGTTGCTCGAGCTTAGAGGCAATCATTCTACGACTTTTCTCTGGAAAGGTTAGTGTTCACTGCAGAAAATCGTCACCGTAAAGTCCTTCCGTATGTTTTGTCTTCGCCTTCTCGATAATGGCTTGTAAGTTCTTCAATCCATCCTTTGCTGTATGGCTGACGTTCTTTTGAACTTCGTAAGACTTTAACATCTTCTGAACTTCTTTTTCGATGAGTAATTAAATTCACAGTTAATTGTGTTTTCATACACCAAAGTGTGTTTTATTATTATTATTTTATTATTACCATTAGAATGGTACAAGCAGTAGCAGTAGCAGTTGTTATTTAAAAAAAATATATTGGTCCTTAGCATGCAGAAAAGTAAAAAATAAACTCCATATCTTGCTTTAAAAATAATATTCACCAACTCACTAATTAAAAGTATTTACGAATGTATGAAACTTCAATAAGAGGAAAGAGAAAAATATGTGGTTTACGTAGTATGCATCACTTGCGTTTGTAAATATGCAAGATTTCTCTAGAAATATATTTTGTTGGTTTTTTTGCTAGCACTGAAATTCTCGCATCTTCTTTAATTATGGATTTTAGTTTGCTTTCCTACATGTGGGTTAATTATCTTTACTTATATGTACCTAATAATTGTATTATTCATTAGGAAATATAGTCGTTTCTAATTACAAGTAATTTGGGAAAAAGAAAATATGACTTTAGAAGGTGTTAACTATTATGTAAGTTCGCAAATAAATTTTGTCTACTTATTCGTGACTTAACTGATTAAAATGAATATGAATATTTTTTAAACCTTTATTCTGTACTGATTCCTAGAAATAAAAAAAAGTTTTTAATTACTCGGATCTTTCGTATGCACCGCTAACAATCCAAAAAGCAATCTTAACAAGTTTCATGCCTAGCATTATTTATGAGTCAATCGAACTAACACTGGCGTTGATTTATCAATTTATAAACATTATCTTTCATCAACGCTATATAAATGCAAATACTCGAGTTCCATGAAAATGAAATCTTAATGATAAATTTTTTTCCATAGATTATTAGGATTTAACTTAAATATTCAATACCAAGTAAGCCATTATTTATTCAATTAAAGGGAAATCATGATTTGATTTTTAATTATTTATTACTGAAATATATTATTAAATTTATATTTATTTTATTTGTTTATACACCCGTCTTAAGCCTTACAAACTTGGCTGTACAAGTGTTTTACACCGAAGAATTTTCTTTACAAAGTTCTACTCTAAATTTAAAACTAAATTTTATTTTATTTATAATTATGATATTGTAAATGATATTGTAAAAAGGGTACAAAATGTAAAACAGATAAAACTTTTGTCATATTTATATTTAATTTATTTTAAATTGAGAATTAAAAAATAGTTCGTTAAACCTAAAGTCTTAAAGAAGAAACTAGTACCAATATTTTTAGTCTTCATTAGCTTAGTTAATGTGAACAAAGCCTCGTAAACTGATAATCTATTTATTCAAATGAATTCGCTTCTATAGAAGTTCATCCCGGTATAATACCAATGAACCCTAGAGGGGATTTTAAAGAGCAAGTATCTTAAATAAATTTCCAAGCAAAGTTTAAAAATAAGTTATTCCTTACCTAAAATTTATAATTTACTACAATGCATTTTATATGGATTCATTTTCAAATTCTATTTAAACTAACAGACTATTGTAGTAGAAGAATTAAAATTCTGTCAAATTCATGAAAATAAATGCAACATAGAAAAATTTCTCACAGTTTAAAAATTAAGGTAAAAGGTTGAAGATGGTAAAACGGGTGCGCCACCTTGGTATTATAATTTGTTTGCCGTATTAAATCTATCAACTCTTGAGACTAGAACTTATTCAAAATAGTTTTCTTCGTTTTACTGCAAGTTAAACGAATATATCATATGTCCGCTGCAGTCATAAATAATATGCTGATCTCAGAGAAAGCTTATCTGTGCCCTCGTTTGCATCAAGATTTTGTAATGAATTATTTTGGTACCTCCGATTTATATCTTTCGTAAGTGTTAGAACCCTCTTTTGATGGCTGACCTTTTTGACTTGTCGTTCCATTTGAGAATCTATTCGACTGCATGATGGTTAATTTCTCCTTTCGATTATGTTCAGTTTACTTAAAAAGTGATTGACCTCTGAGGTTCCACTTGAGTTCTTTTTTCTGTTTCATGTAAAAATCGATAATATTTTCAATTTTTCGAGCAAGACCTCGTGGCATTTTCTTGTGGGGAAAACAAATAATTAAATAAACAAAAAAAGCCTGAATAAATATTCTGTATCACGCTTTATCCAGGATTCTTTTCTTTCAGAAATCAAGATAAGTAAAAACTCTTGTCATTGAACATTATATATCTATTTTTCTGTCTATTGTTTAAATTATCGTCGCTCATATGATTTAATTTATATAAAATTTCTGATAGTATTTTTATTAGGTTTTATAAGGAAACACTTTACTATTAATATAAATAAGATCTCATGATAAAAAATAATTTATTTTTTTCAAACTAATAAATTGGTACAGTTTCAATTTATCATTCACTGATCTATAATTTATGAAAACAATTCTTGATTAATAAAATTTTAGCTCTTATATTTATTGGATTATTTCTTAAAAGCCTAAGGAAACTTTCTCGTTATTATTAAGTCTCTTAAAGTAAAGTGGCACAAACGATGCTTTTTACGATTAAGTTAAAACTTTTGTAAAGCTTTCGAGCGACTGACTTAGCTGTTTAAATGAGAAGTACAAGAGTGTTGTACAAAGAGTATACTTAATTAAACCATAACATATAAGGAATTAGTTGTCTTTATGCGTATAGCTGCCTAACTGTTACCTCCTACAATTCCCATTCCTCTCGCAACTTGTCTGCCTTAAGTACAATATTTATCGTTCTCTAGACAATTCTTGCTAGTTGTAATTTAATACCCTTCTAAAAAAGTAAAATATAAATTTGATTTAAACTCACTTTAGATTTATTGCTTATTAATAGTTTGTGTCTTCATAAACTGAAGAACTTATTTTTTATGAAAGATGGTATGAAAACTAAAGTTGAGATTTTCATTGCCATCGTCACACATATTAATTCTAAAGTCGTTTGGGGATGTACTACGTGATGCATGTAATTGGAGTACCTGATTGGGGTTAACGTCTTTTGTTATATTTGCTCAACATTCAGAATAAGCTCTTTGTGGAAAAAATTGATGACAATGTTCGTAAAACATACAAGGAAATTTTTGATTTGGAAATGGATAAGCTGGAGATAAATAAGTGGGTCCCCAAATCATTATAAAAAAAGATTTGCCAACGAGATCATCGTTGGCACCTGGTTCACGTAACATTATTCATCAGTCTTTAGTTAATCCATCGAAAATTCTGATTCCTCCTCCCCACATAAAGCTCGGACTAATGAAACAGTTTGTAAAAGCTCTAGATAAAGCTGGACAATGCCTCCAATACCTCGTAAAAAGTTCCCTAATCTAACTGTGGCTAAATTGAAAGAAGGAGTATTCGATGGAGCACAAATCAAAATTATGTTTAGAGATACTATAGCTTCGTTAGGACAATGAATCGATTACTGAAAAAAAGAGTGGCTAACTTTTAAAGCCTAAAACTTTTTAAGAAATACGAATAGTTCTATTTACAAAATAATTGTTGCAAAAATAATTACTGACTATGAAAATGACTGCCACTGGTTAATTATTAACAGGAATCAATCAGCTGTTTGAAAACACATTAGGCGCTGAAAACCTACAAGCCAATATTTACAGAATCCAATGCAATATATAAGAAGAAATAGAAAAGCAATTCTTCCTCTTTCTTGTTCTATACATATAAGTAAAATACAACCATTGTAGTGTCATCCTTTGGCGCTAGAATTTCCTTTTGTCTTTGGTCAAATAAAAATTTCGTTTACGAATAAAATGTAGAGAAAAATTCTTCACTTCGTTTCGTAATAAAAGAAAACAGAAAACAAAAAACAATTTGATCAAAAAAGAGGAGGAAAATATTTCATTTTTTCATAGTGAGATTTTTTTAAATTGCACAAATAACAAAAGTATTAGTAAAGTTATTGTGATAAGCCAATTAAAAATATAGAAATCGGAAACAACAAATCTCAAATCGATCTCTCCCTCTCTTTCTCTCGTAAATCGTATTTTCGTTTGACATGAAATTCTGTATGAGCGTAAATTTTCCGAAATACGTGTGCATATGGGAGTCATAGAGACAGGAGTATACTCATATGAGTTGTGGATGTATCGTGCAAGTATTGGTTTATATACGCATGCCGGATGTGGTAATCCTTGAATCGATTTCACCTATAAATTCCACTCCGATTCCTTGCAAAGAGAAGCATATATATATAGTCTGTATGTACTATACACATAGCAGTGCGTATAATATACTGATAATCTATGCATGCACGTTGTGCTGAAAATTGACTAAAAAGAACTGTCTACTTTTCGTTTCAACTGCAACTTGGCCATTTGGAAATCTTTTGAATATTTAGAATGCGCAGCATCCACGGAAAACTTTACATTTGGAAATAGGAACTATGAAAATTGAGTAATGTTGTATAATAGCAGAAGTCAAGATATTTACCATACATACCACTCCGGGAGAAGGAGAGAAGTAATTATGTACACTGGAGAATTCATTCTCTAGAAATTAACAGGAGTAAATAATCTAATTTGCATTCTCAATTAAAAGAATTCTCCAAAGAATTATCTAACATTCGGGTAATAAATAAATATGTCAATTCAGCAAATTGTCAAATTCAAAGTCTAACGTTGAGTTCAAAACTCGTGTAGAAAAATGTTCTGGAATGTCTAGGGTTCTTTTTGGCTCAAGCTGGATCCTAGCGTCGCTGATCTGGAAGGTCTGACTTGGCCCAGTTCTTGTGTTAAGCAGCTACATACGAAATTTTCTTTTTTATTTCGTATCAATGAATTAATATTACATGCACGCTATGGTAACACCTCGGAGCATGGCAGAGGACTAACTGAGGGAACCATAAGAGAACACGTATTTATATACTTCCGTTAAGTGGTGGGGGAAACAGTAGGTGGCAGGGAGGAACGGGAGGCAATCGCTGAACCTTGGTCCATTGGTGGTTTTCGTTTTCACATAATAGTGTAAGTGTCATAGCTTATTCATTTCTTTACAATCAGAATTAAAAATATGCTCAAACAGTCAAAGCATTATTTCGTCATCAAAAGAAGATCTAATAACTTCAAACTATGGCAAACTATCTTCTGTACAATTTCCTCAAGAAATTTGTTTGTCTGATGATTTTGAAACTCATCACTGAGATGATAGCTAACCTTGTTGTGATGTTGGTACTTCGAGTTTAAACTTTGTGTCATCTTGATGAGTCTCAATATCATTAGAGATGCAAATTTCTCGTTGAACTTGTTTCTCAGTTATGGACAATTTGGCTCAACGCTTTCTATGTCTTATCAGTCGTTAATAATGAACAAATAAAATTTTTCATTAATTGTTACTAAATTACTGCTTTTGAGAAAAATTTTAGTACCGAATTATTTTTACACCTATTTTAGTCTGATGTCTTAATTATAGATTTTCTTTTTTTGTGAAGGTATACCAAACATATGTAGCACAAAAGAAAAATAAATAGTTTAACTCAACTTCTATTTTTGTGACCTTATCGTGAATTCTTTCCATTTTTGGCGTTACCCTAGAGGCTTGTAATAATCAACCAACCCTGTCAGTAGACATCCACTATCCAGCATGTCACTTCTTCTGAGAGGTAGACATTCCTTCTGCAAACATTCTTTCAAGCTCTTTTACTTTTCAGTTATCTTGAATTTGAACAGGTCTCCATTAAAGAAATGCTTCTCGCTTTAAAAGCACTTGTAGCTTTGACAGAATATCTTTTACCTTTCTTTGGCTGTTTTTCAGATTCGTTACATTATAAAATAATGGGAATATCATTTAGAATAAAAATATATCAAATTAACCACAGAATTGATATAACATCAAAAAAATTTATTCTTATATTACTATTGTTTAATGGAAAACAATTTTTTTCTACTCTACATTACAAAAATGAACATAAAATTTTTAAATCCTGCCTTCTGTCATATTTACGCCAGTAATTCATCATTACAAAAATTGATTTACATTGTTCTCGATAAGAGGGAAAATTAGAGAAAAAAAATTCAAAAATGAGTGTTCTATTACGTATTCTAAAAGAATGTTGAACTTTTTTCAACTCGTTATATTTTTATTCTACTTTTTTCAAGTGCAAACATTCTATCAAAATTCAAGAGAAATTTACAGATCTCAAATTAAATTTCCTGAGAATAAAGTACACATTTTCGTAAATTACAAACGAATGTTGAGAAAAGCAATGAACGATATGAATACAAAATTTGCATTTGACGACAAAAAAAATGAAGGTTTGACTATATTTGGAATAAGAAGTTTTAAATTTGTTCCCGAAAATTATATAATGAACTATAAACCAGATGATAGTAATTTTAATCGAAATTCAAGTGGAATGTTCATTCTTCACGGAATGGAGAAAATGAAGTTCACTCAAGGAGTAAATAATAGAAAAAAATAAGTTCATAAAATATTGCAAGTATATTGTATTCAATTTTCAATTTAACTTTTTTAATATTAAAGTCGAAGACTAAGTAAAAAAAATTTTAAACATATCATTGTCAGTCACTATTGTCATTTAAATTTCACAAGTACCTTTTATTTGAAAATTGAAATTTCTCAATTATTACAAGCTTTACAAGGTTTTAGAAACGATAATTTTGTTTTTAGAACATAAAACAAGAATTTCAAAAAGAATTTTAAAGTTGTGAATGATTCGTCATTTCTGTTCAAAATCTACGCTTAGCAACTGTTATCTGTTTTATTAGATTAGAATAATTTACAACCAACTATGGAATCGTTGAAATAATTAATTCTGAATGTGAATATAAATACGTCTGTGAAAATTTATAAAGTAATTTTTCATTTATCTTCTCGGTTTAAGTCGGTCTTTCTTATAATTTATCCGTTGTCGGATTTGAACGAATAAGAAAAATTTATAATTGGAAGTTTTATTATCAACTGTCATTGTTTAAAAACTAACGATTTTGTGTAATTAGAAAAAATGAGACTATTTCTTTTGGGATTTATTTCGATACGTGTTATCTTTTCATCGATTCATTTAAATTCAGTATTTGCGAATGAATCAAATCAAATTGCCTCCAATGCAGAAGATGGATTTAACCGTAAAAATCGACAGTTACTACAAAGCTTTTCTCAATCACAAAATAGTTTGAACAATAATCTGGGACTACTCAATTCGGATGGTAAATTACAGCAAGAATCCAATTCTGTAATTCAATCTAATCCATACTTAAGCAATCCAGTTAATCCTAATTTTCAATTTCTCCAAAATGGCAATCAGTATCAACAGAACGGATATCTTAATCCAAATAATGTGAATCATTTACCAACTGACTATCAAAACCAATTAAATGTTAATCAATACCAACAGAACGCTTATCAAAATCCACAAAATTTTTATCAATTTCCACAATATGGATACCAATATTCACAATATGGAAATCAATTATATCAACCTGGATCAGGAGTCAATTATGTACAATCACCATTTAATTCAAATTTAGGATTAAGCGAGTCACAATGTGCATCTCACATAAAAAGAATGGAGTCAATGTATACAAAAATATTGGAAGAAATAATGAAAGATGTAAAAACTGCAGCGAGTAAGGAAAAAAAGAATGGTATTCTGAAAAATCTTGTCAATCGTTTTGAAAACATTCATCAAAAGTTTCGCAACTTTGCCAAAGAAATAACAATTGGAATATCAGATAGAATTTTGCAGCAAATTTTAAAGATTAATTAAAGGTAAATTTAAATATTTAGAATACTTGTCTTTATGAATTAAATTTTAAGAATTATTTTTTCAGGTGTAATAAGGAAATTGAGAAATTAGTGAAAGCAGACATTTATTAAATTAATTTAAAACAACAAAATTTTCAAAGGAACTGAAAGAACTTCCTTTCTTTTGATAAATAATTCAAAACACAGATTCATTGCCATTGTTCCTTCTTGTAAACTTTAACACAAGCAATAAAAATTTATGGACCAATTTCGTGATAACTTTTTCCCTAATGAGTCAGTTAGAATGATTTACGACATGTACTTAAACGTTAATAAGAATTTTTAAGCTAATAGAATGTTAGATATAGTTCCTTGTAATTTTTTAACATAATGCTAAAATTGTTTTGTTTTACATTTCTTGTATTAATGTCGACCTTTGTGAATACATCCACAAAATCTATTTTTAACAGAGTCAAGAGATTTGATGATTTGAATCATGAAATATTCGAGAATTACAAGAATGATGATAATGAAGCAGTAACACATAAATTGAAATCTACGACAAAAATAAATGAGATTTTTACTGTTACTACAAATTCTACGGTTAGACAAAAAAAGAGACAAAATTCGAGTATTAAGGGGAATGGAGAAACATTAATTATTGAAGGAATAGACAGTTTGTTATTTATTCCGAAAAAAGATGAGTGTAAAAATATAAGTGGTTCAAGTGGCAATTTGTCTGTTTCAACAATACGATCTGCTGCTACTTCTACAATTCAATCTGTTATTTCAGAAACTGTTACTTCTACACGACCTACTACTATATCTGAACCTATTTTTCCTGTCATACAATCAGAAATTAATTCCTTGACACTGAATTCCTCAACTTCTGGCATGACAACATTAAATTCATCTGCAACTGTAAATACAAAAGATACTACATCGAACAATGGAGTTTTGAATTTTAGGATTAATACACCATCAGTAATATCAGAAACAACTGTTTGTGATTGTTTAGATACTATTTTGGATTCTTTAGGAACAAATGGGAACTGTTCTTCAATACTTATTGGTTCACCATTTGCATCAATTGATGATACTATTCCACTAGTGGATTGCCAACTAGTTGCACCGGAATTAGAACAAATAACTGTAAGAGTTTTATTTCCAATGTGGTTACCACCCTACTGAAAATTCCCGTACAAGATCTTGTACAACATCTTGTACAAGAACTTGTACAAGATCAGGTCCAGAAAATGTACAAGTACAGCATAAGAAATTCGAACAAGTTCTTGTAAAAGAACTTATACATTTCCTTGTACAAGTTCCTGTATAAGAAGGTAAACTTGTACAAGCAAATGTACAAATTCTTGTACAAGTTCTTGTACAGGTTCTTGTACAAGTACTTGTACATTTTCTTTGTACATTATTTTTCTGTAGAAAAAATTATAAACTTTAATGGCTGCGCAGTAGCTTAATTAAGTCTTTACAGCTGCGCAATAGTTTTTAGTATGCTTAAGTGAAGAGTCTTAATGATTGGAGATTTCAAAATTTTGATTTATGCCAAAAATTTTTTTTTTAATTTTTCTTATACAAGAACATGAACATGTTCCTGTACAAGTACTTGTATTAGAACTTGTACAAGATCTTGTACAAGAAAATGTACAAAATCTGGTACATTTTTGCACTAGTTTATTTTTATACAGGATCTTGTACAAGATCTGGTACAAGTTCTTGTACAAGAACTTGTTCGAATTTCTTATGCTGA